>PVHY01026126.1:0-17647 GCA_004024945.1 Uropsilus gracilis
AGCATTTGTTAATCTTCCATTTTCATTTGGTCCAGACCTCCATGCCAATCTTCGACAACCAGTCAGGTATTGTGGTCAGGTGAAGACCTAACAAGTAGCAGATTCCTGCCTATAATCCTACTGAAGTATCATGCTAGTCTATAAAATAGTATCACTCCTCTCTGTTCACATCTAAAGAAATGAAACCTTGGAAAATAAAACTGCCTTTCTCAAGGACATCCAGAAGCCCAGGTTCAAACCAAGAACACTCTGATTGCAATACCCTTTCTACAACCCATTTGTTTACACTAGTGAGATTTCAGTCTGATTTAAAAAATAATCAGGGACAGCAGATGGCTTTCAGGTCAAGAAAAAGATTTACCGGCCTATTGTACCGGCTCTTTTTTTGGAATTGGCAAGCTCTGTACTAAGCTTTTCTTGGATGTCTCTCTAACCACATATATCACAACGTGATCTATACAGTGGTATAGAGCTCTTACCTGTTAATAATTTTCCTTGAACTCATATGCTCTAAGAATGTCAATAAGCTCAGTTGAAGTCATTTCTTACCCGTAGCTCATACATTTGTGCAGAAAGAACCTAGATCTCAAGAACAAGAAAATGCCCTGTAAAGACAGCACAGAGTAGCCATTACATGCAAAATGGACATTTGAAAAAGAAAACGTTTGACCCTTACATTGATTGAACTTTCCTTCAAACTGCCCTTCAGGGAGTACTGAACTGGTTGCCAGGAAACAGATTCTTTTCTGGAATCAATTCTTGCCATTTTAAGTGTCTTTGAGGGTGTCAATCATTAGAATTCAGTTCCCAACTTTCAATGGAGGGGTATTGCCTTCTCAGATTCCCTCAATCAAGAAATGCCAAGAGATTCAGAATATATTGTAAAGACTTATCAGGCATCTGTACACACAGAAAATGATAATCCTTTCACTTGAACGTGATAACGACATATTTTCAAACACATCATTTAGGCTGGGCATGGTGGCACATGCCTGTAAGCGGCAGCCTAGGAAGCTGCAGCTGGGGCCAGGGATCACGGTTCAAGTCCCGCCGGGGCATGTAGCAATACCTAGTCCCCAAAAAATAGCTGTGTGTGGTGGAGCACGCCTGTATTCCCAGCTACCTGGGAAGCTGAGGTTGGGGATTGCTTGAGTCTGTGGTACCCCGGGCAACGTGAGCCTGTGGTTCCACAGGCAAAAATAGTGAGAACTAGTCTCAAAAAAACAAACAAACAAAAAAACTTCATTTAGAAGTCACTGAGTGATAGTAATTGATATAGGAAAACAATACTTTCTATGCTAGTTCTGTGTGAGTGTGACCTTGCCTGAGTGCAAGGGTGAAAACTTTGTGGGATGTGTTTTAAAGGAACCTGTGGTTTTGGAACAAGTTTGGGTGGGTGAACCCATCTAAGATCTGGCCCAGCAGATGTTCCTCACTAGCACTATGATATAAGGTATCTCTACAGCCTAGGCCTCAGTTTTATTTGCAAAGTGAGAGGAGTTGTGTAAGGTGACCTTAAAAGTTCTTTACAATTCTTGCTCTTATTTTAAATTTTTGTTTGATTCTCTTCTGGATCATACAAAAGCATGAAAGCTCTTGGCCTCAAGTCTTTGATAGTTCAGTAATGAAGTTGAGCACACAAGTAAATAAGTCAATAAATAGGATATTTACACACCCTGATAAACGCCATGAGGCACTAAGCTTATGGCAGCAATGAATATAATGAGGAAAGAAAATGATATGCAAGAGCAGGAAAGTAAGCTGGGCAATGGAACTCTTGTTAATTCTCATCCTTCACAGCAAAATGCGCAAATATATTGCTTAAAATCAACAAATCAAGAAGAGGTTTTGATATATTATTAAGATTGCTAAGATGTCTTTAGAATTACAAGTACCAGAGTGGCAACCTTAAAATTCCTCAAAGGTAACTACAGTCACTCAGTATAGAGCATAAAGCAAGAAAATCTGCAATATAGGAAAAGATCAAAAAGAGAGTGATATAATAGGTCACAAAATAAAACAGAACCAATTTAACAGTTTCTCAGTAAATATAAATGAGAAACTCTTATTTTAAAGAAAAAGACTAGCAATTGGGTGAAAATGATAACTCCACAAAATACATCTTAGAAGAAAATTTCTTTTTAAAAAATTATATATATATATATATATATATATATACACATATATATTTCACATCTTTGTATTTCCCAGGGTTCTCCCACCACCTTCATTGCTATCCTCCATGGACCATCATTGCAATCCTCCATGTTTCTCCCCTTCCTGACCTCTCCCACCTGCCTCCCCACCCCCATTGTGTGCTTTAGTTTGGTTGTTAACTTGTTTTGACTTTTCCTCTTGGCCTTTTTAGAAGAAGATTTCTAGAAAAGTGACAAGTATAAGGATAAAAAAGGATGTAGAAATTTAGTGCAATCAAGAAATACAAGGATCATGATATTAATATTAGCCAAAGTTAAATGTAGGAACACTATGCAAAGCAAAGTTGAACATTGTGTAATGATAAACATACTATTGAGTGAATTTTTTAATCACTGCTTCAAAATGTCTAAAAGAGAAGACTGCAGCAAACATCAAGAGAAAAAGACAAAAAAAATTGTGGTAAATTTGAGTCACTCATCTCAGTGTCAGATCATGTCAGATCAAGGCAGTAAAAAAAATAAGTAAGGTTATTGAAAATCTCAGCTCCCAGTTAATACATGGGTGGAACCCATGTATGTGCATGTGTACATGTGTTTATATCTCTTGCTATACCTAAAAACCCTGGATACTGAGAATATGCCTATTATATTGACAAAAGCAACCATAGGTATCAAGTTTAATCCCAGAGAATCTCAGTATATTTAAAAAAATAGAAATAATACATATCACAATCTCCTATCTCAATATTATCAAAGTGGAAGTTAAATTTTAATCAAAGATGGACTTAGCCACCAGTCAGTAAATTGAGAGGCTTTCCTTTTTTTTTTCTTTCCTCATCTCACTCATTAAGGGAACACTGATTTACAATATTGTGTATGATTTCCGGGAATAGATTCATACCTTAACAGATGTATGTTATACCCACTGCTGCCCTCCAAGCACCTGTAACACCATAAGCTATTGTGCCCCCTCCCACCTTTTTTCCTATGCCCACCCTCCTTTGAGAAGTTCTCTCTTAACTCTTGGTGCAAAGAGGAAATCAAATTTTTGAAAAATGCAATATCTAGAAAATATTACAATGAATATGTGGTAGAATCTCTGAGATTACTGCCTCTCATAGTAGCATAGTTTTACATACTAGGATTACTAGACAAGAAACATTAAAATAATTAATATGAGGAGTTAACCAGGTAAGTTAAAAAACACCTAAGTAAGAAAGGATAAACCAATTTTAATTTTAAAGATTAGTAGAACTAGTAAGCAGATTCAAGGGATGGTTATTTGGAGAAATAAAACTAAAGCAAAGAAAGTAATAAAAAATCATTAGCTAACCTAGACAAATAAAGTAAAACTAAAATATATAAACTCATAAGTGACCTCAAATAAAGAGGAGAAAGTCATAACAAAATGAAGAAACAAAAAATAAATTTATGAGCTAGTTTTCTAAAAGCAAAGTAAAATAAATTATTATACACAAGAAAAAATGAATAAACAATGCAAAATAAAATCAGGAAGTAGAGATCTAACAGAGTTACACAAAAGTGAAATAATTCAGAGATACTTCTTTGCTCAGCTCCACTGTAATAAAGCTGAACATGTGGATGAAATGCATGATTGTCTAGAAAAACATAAATTACTAAAACTGGTCTTAGTAGCCATAGAAAATTGAAATGATCATTACCAAAGAAAAATAGAATAATTCAAAATTCCATTCTTTTCCAGCTCCAGAATCAGGCGCTTTTTTCAGGTAGGAAGACTATCTTCTGCAAGTAGTTACAAAAAGATAATTACAGGACTAAACTGTTCCAGGCCTCACTAAAAGAAATTTTCAAGTTAGCTTTTGAAGTAGTATTGATTCTAAAACTTGAAAGAAATAATATATGCATACAACTAAGGAAAACTACAGTTCAACCTATTCTAGTAATATCAAGAACAAAAATACTTAGCAGATAGCATACAGCAGTCCACTAAGAGAGTGCTACCACCCGTTCAGAAATTCCAAGAGGAGTGATGAACACAGCTGGCAAGAACACAGATTGAGGAGCCAAAAGCTGCCTGTGTTCAGATCCCAACTCTGTTAATCACCTTGGAAGCTTAATTTAACTTCTCTGAGCCTCAAGTATTCTCATTTGTAAAATGACATTGATAATAGTGTATTGAGAGGATTCAAGGAGTTAACATATGCAAAATGCTTAGATGTGTCTAGCACATTTTAAGTACTGCAATATTTTTTTTTAAATCTGTTACTATCATTCATCCTATTAAATAGACCAAAAGAGAAAAAGCATTTTGGACCAACCCTGTTTGGCTGGGCATTTACCCATGAGGGGATGAGCAACTGGGTGTTTCATTGGAAAACTAGTGTCCTTTCTTCTCTTAATTTTCTATGCACACTAGTCTATTAAATTTATTTCACTTTAAAAAAAAACAAAAAGAAAAATTATACTCCCAAAGATATTGAAAAGTCATGGAATTGCATCTGGGTTTTGTTTGCTTTTTTTTTTTTTAAAGCTATGTTAATTATTTTTATTGAGGTAACATTGGTTTATAACACTGTATATGATTTAAAGGAATAAGTTCACAAGTTATATCTGTTCTCATTTTTATTTATTTATTTTAGAAGCAAGGTCTCACTATGTTGCCCAGGGTAGTCCCGAACCCACAGACTCAAGTGATCCCTAACCTCAGCCTTCCAGGTAGCTGGATTATAGACACACACCACCACGTCTGGCTGTTTTTATTTCTAATACAACTTTTAACAAAATATTGTTGGAAAATGTTTCCCTAATATTTTACCTCAATAAAATAAAATCATTAACCAAAGCCTGAATTATATTGAATGATTGAATGGGGAACACTTCAAACCTTCCCATTCAAATCATAAGACTAGAATAGTCTATTTGACTAGAATAGTCTGTGTGGCTAGTCTCACAGTTATTTGACAATGTGCTAGATGTGCTAACCATGCAATGAAGTAGGAGAATGAAAAAAATAAGAACAGGGAAAGTATGCAAATTGTTATTGCAGATTAGACAAAAAGATACTCCATTGAACGATTGTTATAGACTTAAAGGATTCAGTAATTGGTGGTTTTGAAAATAAGAAGTAAGTGTATGTATAAGGTATATGTATGTCAGAAAACAATGTGGAAATTACTATCTATTTATGATAAAGGACTAAAAAATATGTAGATGTGAACTTAACAAGAGAGATTCAAGTTAAATATAAAGAAAACTTTAAATGCCATTAAGGGACACAGAAGAAATCTTGAATAAATGGAAACACTTTTATTGGATAGAAAAACTTAATAATCTAAGTCAATTCTTCCTAACTAGTCCATAAATTTAATGTAGTCTATAGAAACACCAACAGGAAATTTTCAATTCCCCAAAATTTTCAACTTTCTATGGAAAAATAAATATGCAAATGTCTAGAAAATTCTGAAAAGCATTCCAGGATATTATTCCTACCAAATATAAATAAAATGCATTATAAAATCACATTATTTCCTATAATAAGATTCTGGAAAATGAAAATGCCTCCCAATGGAATGACTACACATTGCATAAATAAGATATTTAGGTTTTAAGTACTAATGGGATTTTTTATTATTACAATGATATCACATGTTGATTAACAATCGCTTTCATTATTCAGCATGTCATGTTGGGACTAGTAAGGATCCATCAAGAAAGAAATTAGTTGGAATGACACCTCTCTCTTTACAGCAAAATAAGTATTAAAAAGAAACTACAAAACCTACAAAAACTACAAAACTACAAAAACAAGTTACAAAATTACTAGAAGAAAACAAGAAATAACTTAAAAAACAATCTTGATTGGGGAAGACCCTCCTTGTTAAAGCATGACACAAAACCCTGAAATTATTAATAAAAAGCATGGTTACATTAAACCATAAGTAGAGAATTACTCTGGCATAAAGCATCTTATGCTAAATCAAATAGGAATGATAATCTAGGGAAAAATACTTAAAAATTGTCATACAGAATTTACAACATTGATGATAGAAAAAGGGTAATTCCTCATACATAAAAACAACCTACAAAACAAACTATACAAAAAATGTCAATAAGTATTAAAAAATAGGATAAAAGGCCGGGCATGGTGGCGCATGCCTGTTGTTCAAGTGCTGGGAGGCAAGAAGCATGGGATCGCTTGAGTTCACGGGTTTGAGACTACCCCGGGTAACATAGTGAGACCTGGTCTTGAAAAAACAGCCGGGTGCTGTGGTTGGTGCTGCCAGGGAGGCTGAGGCTGGGGATCACTTGTGTCTGTGGCATCCTGGGCAACATAGTGAGACCTAGTCTCCAAAAACAAAAAAAAAAGGATATAAACTTCTAAGAAGGTTGTTACACAAATGTAAAGGTATTCAGTGACACTGACATGAAGCATGAAGAAAGCTGTGACTCCTAGATCTGAATTGGCATTATTTTTTCCTCTCAGGTGAAAATTTAAAACTTTGTCAACAAACATATAAGAAAGTGCTATCACTTTTCAACATTGTGAAAGGAATAAAAATTGGTACAACCTTACAGAATGTAATCTGCCCAAATTTAAAATTCATAAACTTTTTGACCCCGCATCTTTGCTTTAGGACATTTTATAATTGCCAACATAATTAAAAATGTATCTGCAATATTGTCTGGAAGTATAAAACTGGAACCAGCCCAATCACCATCAACAGATAACTTATTAAATAACTGGGGTATATCCTTACAAAGAAGTATTAAGTGCTAATGTGAACAGACCCTAATATGTGTCATTAAGGGGAAAATGTTTTTAAACAAATAAATGTTAGGAAAACCAGCAGGTCCACCTGAAGTGTTATGGAGGTTATGCTAGGAAATCAGTTCAGGAGTCTTGGGGTGGGAAGGGAGTCACTTTTTGTTGTAGAGAAATCTGTGCTGCAAGATTTTTTTTTAACTGGATGCGTTATTTGAACGATGTTAATTTTCTAATATTGAAACAAAAAAACTCAGGAGTGAATTTATAAGGGATCTTAAATAGATTAAAAAACTGCTCTACTCTGGACAGTGGCTAATAAGTTTCAATTTCCATGGAAGAGATCTCTAAGGAGAGAAATGGCAGATTTAAAATGAATACATTTTGGACTGTAGAAGACAAATATTTTCCTGATGGAACTGAAGGGGAGTTGTACAATCCTCTGAAGGGTTTTAAGAAGAGGATTGGCGTCTGGGAGCAGGGGTGGGGAGGTGAGGGTGAGTAATGGGGGAGGGGAGGGGTCTGGTGGCCTGGGGAGACTTGTTTCCACCCCAGGATCCTGGGAGCCTCTTTCTAGGAGCAACACCTCTCTACTAGCTGACAGTTTAATGAGCATTTTACCCAAGGCATTCACACGGGTAGGAAATCCTTTTAGATTTACAAGCGCCCATTAGTTAAAAGATCTCCAGAGCCCCTGTGTGGGTTTCTGTTTGGAACTTGGTTGTGCTTCCTGGTGGAGCATGTACAGTGCAAAGAGGCCAGCCAGCACCTGTGGGACTTGGTTCTTCTCTTATACATTATAAACAGTATTAGGGGCAAAATTGCAGCAGCACCTCTTCAAACTACAAACCCTATTACCCAAGGAGCTATCTCTAGTCTAGGGTAAAAATCGGGTTTCTACCATGAATACATGACCCAGAAAGCTTCAACGAATCGCAGAGCATGTAGAGAATAAATGAACTAAGTTAGAGTAGGGAGGATAGCTACTGAGTTTGGGCAGCTACTGTTTTCTTTTTGCTGTAAAGCATTCCGTCATACCCCTCTAGGTCAGCCATTCTCAAAGTATAATCCCTGGACCAGTCGGCATCAGCATCACCTGGAAATTTGTTCAAGATGCAAATTGTCCCAGACCTCCTGACTCAAACTCCTCGGGTGTGGCCCTATAGCCTGTGGCTTCCAATAGGAGACCACCAACCTGCCCACAGGAGTAAGTAAGCGCTGCTTTCTTCCCTCCGAGGGACCCCAAAGTGATACCACCTGCCATTTCTGGACGACTTTTTAAAAATTTCAGCCTCAAGGTCCCTCTCCGACCCTGGCTATGGGGCACACATCAGCACCTGCCTCCCCCAAGAGGAGCATGATCTGATGACTTTGGTTACCCTGCAGAAAACCCTGCCAGTCCAGCTCCTGTGCTCTCATGTGGATGTGTCCCAGGATGCCAAGGGAAGCAAGGCTGGGTCTATGTTCCCTTGTGAGCCACCCCAGCCAGAGAGCAGAAGTCCTCTCCACACCCCAAACATATGCCAGTAACTAAATCTCACCAGTCTCTGTAGGTGAGAGAATCTCCTGCTGGGATGGATGTCTCCTTAAATGAAATCATCTGAAGTCTAGGTCTTTTTTTTTTTTTTTTGAGAGTAGATCTTGCTATGTTGCCTGGACCTAATCCTGGGGACTCAAGTGATCCCCAGTCTCAGCCTCCCAGGTAGCTGGGATTATAGGCGCCAGCCACCTCACCTGGCTGCTTTTTCAACTACCAGGTCTCACTATGTTGCCCAGGATAGACTTGAACCTGTGAACTCAAGTGATCCCTGTCCTTTTGCCTCCCAGCTCTTGGATTATAGGTGAGTGCCACCTCACCCAGCTAGGTTTTCTTTAATTGTTCTGTATATTACTGTTTTCAGTCTCCACTGTATGTTCTCATTCCTTTTCTCCTTTTGATTTTGGGCTTCAGACAAAATGGTCCAACATCCTTCTGTTACTACCTTCTGTTACTACATCCTTCTGTTGCTACATTACAACATCTCCTCTGTTACTAGTGTGAATTGCATTTTTTCCAGTTCTACTCTTCTTCCCCCATGGAAGCTCACCTTCCCAGAGCCAGAAGTGAGCCCAGCTGGCTTAAGAGTAATTCCACCCCTTTGTTGGTGAACGGTGGTTTGGGATGGGCAGGCAGCTCAAGTCAGGCTATTGCAATTCAATAACAGGTTTCCTGGGGCTACTGGGCAATTTCTTACCTTTCTGTGCCAAAGAAGCTTCCAGGGACAAGCCTGTTTCTCTCCTCTAGGTACTTCCATGCACCAATGTCAGGTAAGAATGGGTGCCTGCTTCCCTGTTAACACAAGGATGGGGCTGGCCGGGCACGATGACTTTAATCGCAGCCTACAGAAGCAAGGCCAAGGCTAGGAATCGCTTGAGCCTGTGGAATCAAGACCCACCCGGGGCAATATAGCGAGACCTAGTCTAAAAAAATAGCTGGTCGTGGTGGTGCATGCCTGTAATCCTAGCTACCTGGGAGACTGAGGCTGGGGATTGCTTGAGTTCGTGGTACCCTGGGCAACAAAGTGAGACCTAGTCTCAAAAAAAAAAAAAAAAAAAAAAATCCACAAGGATGGAGATGGCATGGGAAGGAGAGCAGAGATTATGGGAACTAAAGCCAGACCTATTGAACTTCCTACCTTTCTACCACTGGGTTCCCTATTCTGGGAGGAAGTATTTAAGTTGTTGAGGATAATTTGACTTGGGTTTTAAGTTTTTGCTGAAAAGTATCTTACAGATAGAGTGAAGACTGTTACTTTTTGGCAACTACATGGTGAATGACAGAAGTCAGAGTGGAATCTAATAGTGCCCTAGAAAGAGCTGCTGAGGGCTGGGGGCATGAGGAGCCGAGAGAAGGAGAAGTGGCACAAACAGATGCTGGAGCCACCAGGGGCAAGCTTTGACAATACCACAGCTTTGTCTCAGGATGCCCAGATGGGAGGGCTGGAAGCAGGGAAACAAGAAGGAAGTGCTGTAACAGAGCAACAATGGTTATTACAGAAACATAAAGATAACAAAAAAGCTGTTTTTTAGCACTAGGGCAAAAATCCATCCTCTATGAAAAAATTAACACAGTCTTTACTTGCCTCTACAGGGCATTTCTAAGAGATACCATTCATGTGTGCAAGGGAGCTAGCCAGGGAGCTAGCTTGGAAGGCCACCATTCTGGCCTAATTCTTACCCAATAACTCAACATAGCTGCCACAGAGCCCTGAAAGCTCTACACCACTCAGCTGAGCAGGAAGCACCTTTTGGCATCAGATCTGTGTGCCTGAGATGGGGATTGGCTGGGGGAGGTGGGGAGGTGAGATTCACTCATTGAGGTCCAGAGAACACCACTCCCACAAGACCCTGACTAAGCAGTACTAAACAAAGCTCCCTGGAAGAGCTCCCCATAGAGCTCGCTTTCTGCCCTGCACAGAAGGTGGGCTATGTTAAGGCTGCAAATTCTTTTTCCTGCATCCTATTTAGTCAAGTTGCAAATCAGTATTACTCGGTGGGTAGCAAATCAAGTTTCAAGGTTACAGGTAACAGAGAAAGTGCATGGGAAGTCATTTACCAAGACCATATTTAAAAGGAAAAAAGTTCAGGTCAAAGATGAAACACAATCAGCTACATTCCCCAAGGATGTTGGCTGAATCTCAGATGCTGGGAGATTTAAATGTCATTTTCAATGGGTTTTGTGATTTGGGGTCAGATGGGTTGTAAATGTTCCTGCCTACAGAGTTTAATGTATTTTTCCCCCTGCTGCTGAAAGGTATCCAATGACTTATTTCCCAATGTGAAGACACTAACAATTTCAGGGGCTGCTAGGTGGGCCGGACTTCCTAATCCATACCTTTACTTTTCCATCAGTCACCTTTAATTGAAACGCATTTGTCTAATTTCATAAAGAGCTGGTATTTGGAAGAGTTAGTATCTGGAAATGATGCAAGGACAGGTAAACTCATGGCAGGGTTGTAGGGACAGAAGGTGGGAATGGGAGCAAACTGAGGTGCAGAGAGGCTAGGTAAATTGCCCAGGAGCAAACAGCGTATTCCTGATACAGAAACTCAAGGAGCTGTCATAAACAAAGGGCCTTGAGAAGGAGCCACTCTTCATCTCCCACCACCTTGACGGCTGATAACCCTGAGCTGGCCACAAGCCTTCAGGTGTCAGTGCAGAACTGTCTGGGCCACACCCTCCGAACCCCAGCTCTCATGTCCATCCTGGGGGCCACTGGACACCATTCCCACATCATTACATACCAAGATAGAGGCCCCCATACATGGCTGACCACCTCCAGTCAGCCTGCTGATCAGCCCACCCCTCACCAGCCTGTCAGCCGCATTCAGAGATAATGCTTTCCACCCTAACACTGAGATGCCTGCAGTACTTGGCTCTGAAGAACCTATTCCTTTTCTGCCCATCCTGGGCACCTCATCCGCCAGAGACCAGGCACAGGTTCCTTCCTTGGAGGTAAAACTTTTCTAGCTAGGGCTCAATTTTCAACTTCAGAGACTTGTTATTTTTACATTCCTCCAACTCAACACCATCTTTTACCCACAGAGGAAGGTGGCAAAGGGATAACAGCTGCTTCAGACTTAGTTGAACGGAAGCACCTCCTCCCTTCAACAACCCTGCCCCCCGAATCAAGTCTCTTTCAACCCAAGTTAAGGGACTCTCCCCTACATAAATCCCCAGTGCCTTGTACAGAGGTGTGAAATGTGCCCATAGGGCTAGTTGAGGCCACTGGAGCACAATTTTTTTTCCACCAGAGGAGTAAAACACTGCCATTAAAACACACTGCCATTAAAAACAGCAACGGATCTTTGATAATCTCTGTAATAGTAAATAGAGCTATTACATTTTATATGATTGCAGGCGATTTCTTCCTGGCACTTGAATATTTGCTTTCAGTTTCAGAATCAAAACTACCTCTGATTGTTGTTGTATGCTCCAGGCATCATTCAAGCTTGATGTCTAATGGTGATGCACAGAGCAGAGCCTTCTTGTGACTTCACCCCAAGTATCTTCTTCTGCATTTCTCTTAATCAAATACCTGTCATTTTATCACTTTCTTTTGTACCAGTTTAAGGATTATCTCTTTTATGTTTAGTTATATGTTGCTTTTATCTCACTTTCTACCATTTTTTATAAATAATTGCTTACCATACATAGATCTGCAAAATGACTTTGCCTTCACTTAGAAATGTGCACTAGCCAGGAAATTAAAATAATTTAATTTTAAATTAAAATTCAAAACTCAAGAGGGCCATTCCACCTTAGTGGACCATGAGATTGGGGAATGCACTTCAAGACTGCCCTTGATTCTGTGTTCTTCCTAGACCGTTAAAGGCTGCAATGGGGCTTTCCCAGATGCCCCCACCCCCAAGAGTGGGTTTACATGGACTGAGAGGTTTACACAGCCTTACAACCCTTCTGCCAGTTACCTGTCTTTCCCAAAACTGTTTCTATTATTCCTGCCTTTAGTTCTCTGACATCTCCAGCTCACATAAGGATTCAAAGCTGTAAAACTGAGATGCAAGTAAAAATGCATACAAAACCATTAACCTCTTTGTACTTGCAGTCAGAGTTTTTAGATCCTAAGAACTAATTTAAATCCATTTGTCCTTTATGTTGGAACTATGAGTCTCCAGGGGCTTAATCAGAATGAAAAAGAATCAAATACCCCATCAACTCCTTGGCCCCTGGTACCCAGCTCTTGTCTGTGGACCAGAAGGTGATTTGGATTTCCACCTATTCCCTAGAATCACCTTGGAGACAGGAATGAACAGGCTATCACAAAATTGCAGCTAATAATGGAGGAAGGTCTGTGCAGGCTAATAATGGAGGAAGGTCTGTGCAGGCTGGCAAACTACACACAGTCCTAAGAAACACAGACTGATGGTCGCTCTTTAGTTCCCTGAGTCAGGGTCTCAAAGTGAGCAGGTTGGGTGGGCTTCATGAGGTGCTGCATACCACTTTAAGATGAAACAAGTCGGGCAGGAGACCCCATCTCAGGGAACATGGAGGGCAACTGAGAGGGAAGTTAAGGGCCCTCATGGTAGAGGGCTATGTGTCCAAACCCAGCACGGACAGGGAGGCACGCTGCTTTTTAATGGGCTGCGTGAAACAAAAGACATCAAAACCACTGCTTTCTTCCTTGTCTAGCCCAGAGCCACAGTAACATTCTCATAATAAGGAACCACTGGTGGAATGTGTGGCTCCACTCCCCTCAATTTAAGGGAGGCCCAAAGCTACTGAACACGCAGCTGTTAATCTGCTTGATTACTAAAGAACAGTAAAACCATCAACCCCCATTCCAGCTTAGCAGGAGGGCAGGAAGCAGTCACTGGCTTGATCTCTGGGAAACTTTAAGGAGAAAAAGCCCTGACTGGGCACCTGGGTGGAAAAGGCAGCCTCGTAGCTCACCTCCTTTTTCCTCTTCAACCTTCTTTTCTGCCCGGGTTCTGAAAACACGACCCAGGAAAGTCACGGAAGTTTTGTAGAATCCTAGGGGACTGCTAATAATTGGTAGATATGTTCTGAAGTAGTTCATTTTAATAGTATTTTATGACTTTTCATGACTCACCTAATTAAAGGACAGAATGTGGGAGAGGGGGTTGAACCATTTTAATTATATTTGTCAACAAAGGAAAGTCAGATCACCCTTTTATAGAAATGATAAAGTAAATAAACCACATAGAATGCCTCCACGACTAGGGTCTCTCTTTCATTTATTTACCAAATATTTACTGAGCATCTGTGAAGGAGTCCTTTTGCAAGGTAGCTAGAATCCAGTAAAGGGCACAGCAAGGTCATTGCCCATGGGATTCACAACCCAGGGGAGGATTGAAGCCATGCTGTTCAGCAGAAATGCAAGTATAAGACTAAGGGAAGTTTGATACAGAGTGGGACACCCCATGCATTTCAGGGGTTCTGGAAAGGCTCTCAAAGAGGAGGAAGTGGTGCCTACATGACATCAGCCAGTGATGACAGTCAGGGACAGATTGGTACACATCAGGACAAGGTTTCAGTTCTAAGTAATAGCAGTTGTCCTCTTAGAGGGGGTGATTCAAAATGTGTAACCCAACGTGGGCCCAAAATTGGGAGAAAGTCCTCTCTGGAATTTTAGGAATAATGATGAAGCCCTTTTTTTCAACCAGCACATAATTCCATTGCTTTCAGCTTCCCTAAATCCCCAAGTTTTATATTAAGTCCAGTGGACTATTTCAACTTTAGTTTGAGGTTATTTTATTGTGATTAGCCTATGTAAATTAACCTGATAATTATTCAAAAAAGATTAAAAAAATCTTCAGTAATCATTATGTCAAGGTACTTTATAACAACCTCAAAAGAATGGTTGACTATATCTTAATTGTAAACTTTTGAGTAGAAGTGTGTTGTTTGGAGAGAACCAGAGCAGAAAATAGGGGGAAATTCTTCCTGGTCTTGAAGATGTAGATATAAAAAAATGTTCTGAAGAGCTCCACACTCAAATTAAGTATAACACTTTTGCCACAGTGAAAGTAATAACCCAGGAGTTAAAGAACACAGAAACAGGCTTCTAAATGTTTTTACTGCCTAAGTGCAATAGATAAAAGAGATGGACTGAACATTAAGACCTGGGAAAGACTACCAAAACAGCTGGATTCACTTAGACAGATAAGATAAAGGAGCTTTCCTGATTATGAAAAGAAAACAGGTTATCAGGGACCTCTTTCCATATTTAAAGTCAACATGGTATTGGAGCTAGCTACATACATGCTAGAGTCAAACCACCTGGAGTTAAATTCCTGCCCCAACACTTATTAATGATTTTATCTTGACACCTTGAGCCTCAATTTTTCTAATCTATGTAATGGGGCTAAAAAATACCTCATGAAGACAAGGATTAAATAACAACATCTAAGCATACCTAGAACACAGTAATAAATCAATAGCCTTAGTTATAGTTATTATTGCCCCTCACTTTTTACCAGAAAATAAGAAAAAAAAATAGGTATAATCACAGGCAAAGGATACTCATCTAAGGAAAAACAAGTTCCGAGGATGTTTAATAATATGGTTTAATTTTCCCCAGCAAAGCAAGTCTCTGCCACTAAAGGCCATAGGAATGTGACTGACCTGGATCTGCTGAGGTGAGTATGTGAACTGTCAGGAGGTCTTGCCTTGGGGCAAGAAGAACAGAGCCAGAATGCCTGGGTTCAAGTCTCACCTCTACTATGTTAAAAACAAGTCAAAAGACCCAAAATGGAGTTGCTTATGCTAAGTCCCATGTACTAAAACTTAATTACAACCTCTGCTTTCCCAGTAATGAAACCTTTGGTCAGTCAACCAAGAGCTGCTTGACCAGCATTAGTTATGTAATACCCCTGATAAGTGCCTGCCATCCCTTGCCATTACCAATAACAGTAGAAAAGTTCTGAATAGTTTGATTTTTTTTTTTTTTTTTTTGGAGACAAGTTATTGCTATTTTCGCTCGTGGAACTGCAGGCTCACGTTGCCCAGAGTACCACAGACTCAAGCAATCCCTCGACTCAGTTTCCCAGGTAGCTGGGATTACAGGCACACACCACCACGCCCAGCTATTTTTTTTTTGGAACTAGGTCTCACTATGTTACCCCAGGTGGGACTCGAACCGCAATCCCCAATCCCAGCCCCACTCCATAGGTTGATGCTTACAGGCACGCTCCACCGTGCCCAACTTGAATAGCTTGATAGTAAAGTTTTTCTCTAGTGACTATGAAGAATTTGAAGAGATGGTCATTGAGAGTAAAATATTGATTAGGAGTTGAATGTAGCTATTTCAAAGATAAAACCTGAAATAGGAAAACTAAGTTTATAGTAGCAAGCTCAACTTTCTCATCTTAAATCCTGAAGTCATTTTATCTGGCAGTTGTATAAAAATTCAATGTTTAATGCTTTTGATGTACTTTAAATTTTATCTTTAATCAAATTATATAACAAAAAGTATTTTTTACCAAGCCCGTAGAAGCTCCTTAAGCCTCTTGAATATATCCCAGTGTATGTTCTGAGTAATAGGACTTTCTATGCACACTGTGTTGTGAAAATCACTGGAAAGCAGTGCCTCACAGAACATAACAGGCTCCATTGATGCCCCTACAGCAAGAATTCACGAGCTATTCCTTTTCAATTGACTCAGAAGAGTGAGGGGTGAGGGTCTGTGTTTCAGAGGAGGCCAAGTATCTTCCCAGCCCCTAGTCAAAGGGGAAATTTCAGTCTCCTTGCTAATGATAGTGTTCAGAACAGGTATGGGATATGATTCTGGTCAATGAACCACATGCAGGAAAATTTCAGACTGGGGAAGACAATGAAACTTCCAGGAATTTTTTTTCCCCTCCCTTAACTTGAAACATAAAAAAGGAATATTTTCTTCCTAACTTCTGTACATTATTGAATGAGTTTGTTATACTTTAAGCTGTTACTCTATTATGCAAGCATGAGGGATTTATCACAAGGATAACCACAAGCTATGGGGATGGCAGAGCAGAAAGGGCACTAGACTCTGATAACTACTTACTCTATTAACCAGTCATGAAACTTTCTCTCCTCTGGCTATTTTGTTAGTAAAGTAAGGAATTTTCTTCTAATCTAATTCAATTTTTCTAGGTATTCTATTACCTGTATCTTAAGGTATCTTCCCTGATACACAGTGATGATCTAACCTTGCATTGCCAAGTTGCCTTCCAGGTGACAGTCTCAACTTACATATATGAGAATGCCTATTTCCCTTTACCAACAATAGAATTGTTGTATTTCTTTGCCAACTTGGTAGGTAATATTTGTTAAAGATTGATAGGGTCTGCCATTGCACTTGGGAGAATGTCTAAGGACTGCAGTCCTGGGCCTCTCTGCCTTAATTGAAGTGGGTCTGTCTGCAGCTTCAAGCAGACCCAGCAGGACTTCTGCTTTCTAATACTTTAAATACTTCATTTAGAAATGCTAAATTTCTAACTTAAGGTATGCTTAAAAGGGATATATCTACATCAAAGAGAACACAGCCTTTTTATTGTTGGCCAACAATCTTCTGTCAATTGGTTGTTTGAACTAATTTATTTGTGGTTATAACCAAGTGCTGTAAAATGAGATTCAGTTCAAAGTAATAAACTAATGTACTTCTCCATCATGTACAATAACTTGTTGCTATTAGAGAGTGTAAGAAGGTGTGGTATTTGAGACACAGAGATGGAGGAAAGATGAGCCAGGGAGAGACTTGGGAAAAGAATAAAAAACCACAAAGTCACTTCAGACCTCCCTTGTGAGAACAGTGGTCTGCTGTGGCCCAGACTTCAGTGAGATCCAATTAGGCAGGGAGACAGGATCACAGGGAATTTTACCATGACACCACTTACAGTAAGGAATAAGAAGCATAAGATAAGGCCTCAGTGCTATAGCTAAAAGTTACTCATTTAAGTGCGCTTGGCACAACTTCAACTATCTCATATACTTTTATATAACCTCATATAAAGCTACAAAAATCAGAACTGTGTGGTACTGGCGTAAAGACAGTTATAAGACCAATGGGATACAGTAGAAAGCCCAGAAATAAACCCTCACATGCCTGGTCAAATAATTTTTGGCGAGGGTACAACTATCAATGGGAAAAGGCAGTCTTTTTTTTTTTTTAATTTTTTTTTGAATTTTTTAAAAAAATTATTTATATATAAATTTCATAACATTGTAATCTCAAGGATTTGCCCCCCCT
>PVHY01026127.1:0-17638 GCA_004024945.1 Uropsilus gracilis
GAGGGAGGGAGGGAGGGAGGGAGGGAGGGAGAGATGGCCTGAGTCTTTACAGAAAAGAAAACATGTCTCCCAAGTGACATATCAAAATTCTTGTGTGGTCTGCTTGTGCAACACAGAGAAAAAAATTCACTTATTATATACCTAAAGGCACATGGCTTCTAGATTTCTGAGTCAGAAAACATGAGGGTGAGTCATATTGAGCTCTTCTAAAAACTTTCAAGAGATGCCACTTAAGTCTAGACAGTTAATGTACAATTATTCACATGTAGTTGTCTGCTCCACTGCTGATCATTTGTGTGGATCTTGACGCAACGATGCTGTGATGTAAGAAGGGGGGGGTGTCAGTGAAATGACACAAGTGGAGGGAACTTGGTCATAGGTCTGTCTCCAATTCTACCAATGGGGACTCCCTAAGGAATTTAATTTCTACATTAGGTTACCCTAAAAATTAATTAAAGCTCTATAAAAACTTGGGTCCTTGTTTTTAATATTGAGATTGCTTTTTTGTACCAGATTTCCTAATGACAGTAATAAAAACAAAGGCTAAAATAGAAAAATAGCAACAAGTCCTTTCTGAAGGCTCCTGGCCATGAGGCACATAGGAAAACTAGGAACATGTCAGCACTATCATGAACTGGGGTGCAGGCATATGTATCTGGCTTCTAAAAGCTGGCCTCCGCATTTGAAGGCGTGCCGGCCTCATTCCAGGTCTGTGGCTGCCTCACTCCCACCAACAAACTGCTGAGCTGGCCCGCCCAAGTTGAGCCCTCACTGCCAAGAAGGCTGCTGAATAAATAATGTGAAACACAGAGATATTGTGGCACCAACAAAAAGACTACCAACAAAAACTTGCACAGACCAGACCTGACCTAGTGTTCTGAACAGAAGGGAGGATGCAAGTGACACCAAAGAGCTGAAAAGTAAAACCATATGCATACAGTTTAACCTCCTCTAGATTTCCTCCCTGGAGTGGAATGAAACAAGCTGCCTTCCTGAAGGCAGGCAGCAGAGCTCGAAGGTCTCCCTGCTGCAGGGTGGCAGGTCTCCCCCATTTCAGCCAGAGCTACCACACTTTCCACAGTTTTGTCTCCAGGGCTAAACTCAGGTGTGACCCTGCACGCCTTCCTGCTGTGCCCAAGCACAGGGGGAAATGCCACTTGGCCAGCTGGGGGTCGTTGGTCAGTAGTCTAAACACAAGCTGGGTTTTATTTTTCAATTCTGTAACTCTTACACCATCCCTTTGCCTTGCCCTACAGAAAGCACCCTTCCAGACCTTGCTTCTATATACTCTTGTGCATACGTAATTAAAAATACACAAGGGGAATTTACCTAGTGCATGAGTGGTACCAAGTTGTTTGTGCTGCTGCATCTTTTGGTAAACACACTTTGGACGTTTACCCATGTTGTTCTATAACACTGAGCTGACAGAACAGGAAGAAAGCTCCACTTGAATGACCTTTACCTTGTTCCCAGTAATGTGCTAGTTCAGCCTCTCACAGGCATTTCTACATAAAGCTCCTTGTACACACTAGTTCTCTAGAGCATGGCTTAGAAAGCAGATTTGTTTTTTGTGTTTTTTTAATCTTAACAGTGCCAAATTGTCCTCCACGCTGACCCAATGTACATTCCCACATCACAAAAGCAATGTATGAGGATATTCATTTCCCTGTGTTGGTGACAATGGCTATAATGTCCTTAACCATAACAGAGTTAAGATAGAAATTAGTAATAAAAGAATATTTTGAAATCCTAAGTATTGATATGCAAATAGTACAGCTGAAAATAACCCACTGATCTAAGAGGAAGTCTTTAGGGAAGTGAATAAAAATAAAAGCAGAGCATATCAAAGTTTGTGAAAGGTTGCTAAATCAATTCTTATAGAGAAAACTGAAGAAATAACCTAAGTTTCTACCTTATAAAACCAGAGAAAGAGGGTGAGTAAACACAAGCAAGCAAAGGAAAAAGATCGTAAAGAATAGAAAATAAATAAATCTTGAAAATTTAACTTAAATGGAAAACAAAAAAATAGAGAAAAATCAATGAAATCAAAAGTTGGTTCTTTGAAAACATGAATAAATTTGATTAAACTTTAGTTTCTCTGAGATGTAAATTACCAATATTGGAAATTAAACCCCTCCCCACTCCATGGGAGAGGAAGGTCACAGAGTTGGGCATTGGCCCCACAGCAAAGCTGCAAACTGAGGCAGAGTCTCGAGATGATCTGCAAAGGCCATTCACAGACGCCTGTACACCGGCTGGAGGTGAGGCCCCCTAACCCAGATGCCAGAATCATAAGGTGAAGCAGCAAAACAACACAGAGAAGGGACTGGAGAAGACAGCCAGCAACAAGAAAACATGGACAGACCATAAATAAATATAGACAGGCTGCCGAACGCAAGGTTAACACTGAAAATCTACCAGCACGATTTACCTTGTCTCAAGAACCCAGTCCCTCACCCAGCGAAAAGACACTGCCACAGGAAAGAAAGACACTAATGGACTTAACACAGATTAACAAAGAAGAGAGGGGTCTGAGAGAATGGAGGGGGCATCAGACGGAGGGGGAGTATCCCAATACCGAGGCTGAAATTTAAAGAATAAAAATAAATTAATTAAAAAAAGAAATTAAAGTGGCTAATACTACTGATCTTACTCACATTGATGTAATATTTGGAATACTCCATGCCCATAATTTCAACAATTTCAAATGAAATAAATCAACTCTTTGAAAGTCACCAATGAACAAAACTCAATCAAAAAATAGGACACTTGATTCTATAATTCTTTTAAAAAACGTTGTACTTTCTAACTTTTTAAGAAAGAAAACTCCAGGCTCAGACAGTACCATTGGAGAACTCTATCAAATATTTAAGGAGGAAATATTACTCACTTCTACACAATCTCTTACAATGAAATGGGGAGGGACTACTTACCAACCCATCTTAAGAGGCCACCATTATCTCAATGCCAAAACAAAAGACAATTTAAAGAGAAAAGTATAGATCAATGGCCTTTATAACTATAGATGCAAAAATCTTCAGTAAAATGTTAGAAAATGAAACCTAACAACAATAAAAAAAAAAAAAAAAAGGCCAATTTAACATGACCAAGTGGGGTTCACAGCAGGAAAGCAATGGCTAACTATGACAAAATCACAGAATATAATTCACTAGCTTAAAGATAAAGATAAAATAAGAAAAGGCATGTGATCATCTCCATAAATGCAGAAAAAGCATTTGGCAAAATTCAATATCCAACGATGAAAGAAGGAATGCTTCTTAAGCTGGCAAAGAGCATCTACAAAAACCTACAGCAAGTATACCTAATGGTGAATGTCTGAGTATTTATTCTCCAAGATCTTTAACAAGATAAAAATATCCATTCTCTTCAAAAATAAGGGCATACAAATTCGAAAGGAAAAATAAAAACTAGCTAACATGATTGTCTATGTAGAAAATCCCAAGAATCTACAAAACATCTCTTTACAAAACATCTCTTAGAACTAAAAAGTAATTTAACAGGTTCACAGCTTAGAATTCAACATACTAAAAATCAATCATAATTTTACATACTAACAGTAACTGGAAAGTGAAATTTAATAAAGCAACACCACTTATAAGAGTTGAGAAGTACTATGTATATGGTTAGAAAACTCAATAATATTAAGAATTTCAATTTCCTCCAATAGGATCACATACACAACGCAAACTTAATCAAAATCCCAGCAAGCACACCAATAAGCTGATTCAAAAAAATCTCTGTGGACAAAGGAATTCAAATAGCTAAAACATTTTTAGAAAATATAAAGCTATCTGATTTTAAGAATTATTATTAAGCTACAATAATTGAGAATATAGGAAAATCATGTAAAAGGAAAATCATGTAAATCAACAATCTAGAACAGAGAGCTCAGCTCAGAAATAGTGAGAGTTGTACAAGTCTATCCACACATCCTACCCAAAACATCAAGAAAGCAGGACAGTGTGAAATTTCACCACAGAAAAGGATGTCTACCATTCATCCCAGAAGAGAGAGTTAGGGAGCTAGCATATGAGAGGAAGCAGCCCAGGTGAAGAGATACAGTTAAGCTACCAGAAAGAGAAAGTCTTCTGTTTGACAGGTTAACATTTCTCTGCTGAAGTTCCCTCCAGGGAACTTTAGGTAAAATACAGGCCCACGAATGAAAGCAAAAAGAAACACACACACACGTGTATGCGCACGCATCATTTTATAGTGCTACTGTTCTTTCTATTGATCTCTAGAGGGAAAGTAAAAACATAACTCAGAGAGTATAACTAACATTATTTTCAAAAATAAAAACTCAAATCTTTCCCAATGCAAAATCTGTGTCTTAATTTAGTCAGATCATTACAGGAATTGGAGTCATACATTTTCATAAAAATGTGAAGCATCTAAATGATGTATATAAGTTTTAAAAGGTAACGTGCCTCATTATTTATACAACTATGAGAAAAAGTCCATCTTCTAAATTTACTAGCAATAAAAACGAATGGAAAAGATGAACTGAGAGTGTCTTTACAGGGCCCACATTTCATTGTCATTCTGCAATGAAGGAAATGAGGCTTCTGAGGTCCCTCAGGTTCAGTACTTGTTCAAGTCCCACTTAACCAGACATGCTGGTGATTCTCAAACCGTTCCCCAGAAGCACTTTAGTGGTGACTGTGGTGGCCAATGGGGAAGACATAGTGGGGAGGTGGGCTCGAGGGGATTTATAGAAATTTCAACTGGAAAAGGGTGACTGCTTAAAAATAGATTGGAAAATCATTACATTTAACAATGCCTCTTTAGAGATGCTCACTCTTTTACAGGCATAATGATCTCTAAACTGCAGGAAAAAAATTTTAACTTCATTAGAAAAGAAAAAGCTGTTGCTTCCATTTTACCTCTCGTAGTTAATAAGCAAAGGAAGGGGAAAGCAACTCTGCTCTCCCACTTTCTGGAGCAGTTCTCCTTCCAGGTTGACCCCAGAAGTGCCCCCCAGGCCGTAGCCACACTATAAAATGGCTGCAGGAAAATTTCAGTTCAAACCCATTGCCTCTTCACAGTCTATAGACTTCAGATACAGCCAGCAAGGTAGTTTTTAACACTGTCCATATAGACACTGCTATAAAATCTTTTCAATAGAACTGGTATTACTCACAAGAAGTCCTGAAACATCAGAATACTTCTTAGCTGGTTTAAAGGATGGAGGGGCATCAATACTGAAATCTGGAGAAAAAAAAGAAAAAAAGAACTAAGAGGACATTAAAATATTTGGATTCCTTCTTTTTTTAAAAAATATTGTTAATAAAGTTCCAGAATTTTCACTTTGCAATTACGTATTCACAGAATTCTCTGGGGAAACAATGCAGCCTGTTCCAGACTGAGCTCAGGCTCTGCCTGGTCCCTAGGGACCCACCATGGTCACAGGACCATCATCCACCCACCAGTCACTCTCACTGTCTCAGGCTACACAGGCTGATGGAATGAGATGCCAAACAACCCACCCCTTGGCTCCGAGTGTCCAGACACCTGAATGTCCACACCCAGGGAACTGACTGGCATGCTTGTTACTGGTCTGAGTCACCCCCATGAGAGTGGACAGAGAGGGAGAATTCTGAGGAGCCCACACTTGTGGGGAAAGTTGAACAAAACAACAGCAACGTTTAAAACACATTTTGGAACATTGCAGTATAAACTATTTACTCTGGAAAACACCATCTCAGAAAGTAAACTAGAGCTGGCTTTCAAGCTAGTTGTTAGGGACTCTCATAAGTTACAGGCAAGCTTGCTCTTGAAAACACAATTTAAGAGCAGACTTTTGGATAAGAAATTTAGCTAACAAAAACACCAATATTATCACTTCAGGACTTGGTTCTCCTGATTGTAATGTCAACAGTAACACTGAAAACACATACCTATGACAACAGAAATGGACAAATTCAACACAGTTGAATACACTTTGAGGAATATTCACACAAACCTCCCTAGATTGATGGCACAATAAAATTGCCAAGCTAAAAAAGTTTCCTACAGTGATGCAAACACGGTCAAAAAATGGAGATTAGTTATTAGAAACTTCCTAGTCTGAATATTACCAAAAAAACAGCTCACACTAGTCTGAGCATTACAAACACACAAACAGCTCACAGTTAGGATCATTCAGTTGCCACGGCAATGCCCTTTCAGAAGCGAGGATTTGTTTCAGGTTCTTCCAGGTTCTATTCTTCTTGCCAGCTACTGCGCCACCATGGCCAGAGTGCTGGAATTAAAAGCATAGATTACAAGACTCACTGGAGACTGCTGTTTCAGAATCTGACATTTATGCTTATTCATAACTGTAATACACTCCTCTTTCTACCAGCAATCATTTGTACTCCTAAGACTTTCTAAAAATATATTACTCCATGCACTTCCATTTTACTTATAAAAACACAAATTTTTGGATTGACCAAAATCATGAATTACTTGGCAATGGAGCAGAAATAAAAGGCTATTTTTTAAACATTCACATACACAGAACTCACATTCTTTATTGGATCTAAGTTTGTAGAATTCATTCATAAATTTTCCATTACTTTAAAATATAATTACTACAAATTTTCATTGGAATATGTGATTTACTACAAAGTTAATTTTAATTTGTAGTAAATAAATTCACTACAAAGTTATATTTTAATTATTTGGTTTTCTCTCTGAAGGCAAGACTCTGACTTGCAAATTACTGGTGACCCTGGAATATCTAAATCTTAATGCCTCTGGAAATCTTCTGTTTTTACTTTTGTTCTATGAAAAGGGAGAAAATAAAATGGAAAACAAAAGCAAAATCTGTTGCAGGCATCGGCAATACTGTATTTTCAAAACCAACTAATGAAAAATAAACTTTTTATAGTATAATTGGATTCATTGTAACTTATTCTCTCCCCCAAGAACAAAAGGAAGAGTGGCCTATTATTTCTACTATGGCACAGTAGCTTAGATTAAAAAAAAAAAAAAATCACTCTTCTTTTAGTTATTTCAATTCTCACCTACAACTTACATAGGGTCAACAAAAAAGGAAGGGAGAACAATCATGGAAATGATTCACTCTTAAAATAGCACCCTTAAAAAATTCCACTAAGGGCACTGAAATCCTTGCAACACACTGAAGAGATCAACAGCATGGGCTCTTCTGGCTCCCACACCCCACAACAGCCCACAGCAGAGAAGGTGGCAACCTGGATAGAGACAGATTAACAGCACCACTTCAGTTGCAGGCCAGCAAGGTCAGAGGCCTGGTTATTTGGGTTTTTCATTTGTAGACTATCTTAGATACTCACCACAAAGTTGGGATCCTTAAATGGCAGAGGTTTGGCAGCTTTTTCCATAGGCCCAGAGCTAAAGTCAGAGGATGCCATTTTATTCTCACTCATAGCTTCCACATTGAGACCCTTGAAAAATATGATAGTTTGAGGTCAGTTTCAGTTAGCTGAGTTCAACAAGAGCTCAGCTCTCAGCAAGACATAAAATAATAACCATAGAACACTGCAGAGGGGACGATGTGCTGAGGGGACCAGCAGGTGACCTGTGCCCGAGGGAATGTCAGACTGGATGCAGCACCTGAGTGAAGAGGCTACAGGGACAGGCCAAGCTCCCAGACCCATGCTTCTAAGGCCTCCTAAGTGCCAAGCACAGGGCTGGGTGTCCTACCTGAGCCAGTTCATGAAGTTCTGAAAAACACTATAAAGAGAAGAGGCTGAAGAGCCACAGGTCACTTGGCTGGTGAGCAAAGATGTTTCAAAACAAAAAGCCTTTCAAGCTAATAAATAAAAGGTATGCCAAAGTAAGACAACCCTTCTAATTTATAATGTAATTTCCAATCTTCCCAGGCAATAACCAACCTTTAAATTAACATGCAATGTGCATACAATGAAATGTGCAGATCTGAAGTCTAAGTTCCAGGAATTGTGATACGTGCTTATACTCTTATTCTTACTGAGACACAGAGCATCATATCCCTTCCTCATATCCCTTCCTAGTCAGTATCTTCTACCTGAACAGGGACACCTCTGTTCTGATTTCTACATTGCTTTTGCCTGTGCTAGAACTTCACATGAGTGGAAACTGACAGCAGGAATGGCTGTGTTTGGCTTCTTAGCTCAGTGTCAAGTTTCTGAGCAATGCCCAGGTTGCCACTTGGATCAGCAGTGTGCATCACTGTAGTTACATGCTGTCAGCTGAGTAGTACTCCACCATATCAACGTGTCACAATTTGCTTTATCATTTTCCCATTGAACATTTGGTTCATTCTCAGTCTTGAACACTAGCGATAAAGTTGCTATGAACATTCTGAACAAGCCTTTGTGTGAACAAGTATTTTCATTTAGGTAAACACCTAAGAGTGGGATAGTTGGCTTATAGGGTGTGTGTTATTTTGATTGTGTAAGAGACTACCAAATCATTTTTCTAAAGAGCTGCATACTTTTACACTTCCAGCAGTATTGTACCAGAGTTCTGGATGAGCATGTATTTATGTCACCCTTACCTCCCCTACTCCCTGGCACCACACTGGTAGTTGGAGGGAGGAGGGAGTTTGGGGAGAGAGGAACCATTCATTATGCTGTAACAGTTCTTGGAACACCTCTTCTCAAACACCTACATGGACTCCACTCTAAACTCTCTCCTCATGGGTGGGGCCTCTTCTGTATAGACTACACCTCATTTCATCCTCCCCCATGCAGTCTTTCCTAATTGTTTTGATCACCATGGCTCAGCTCAAATGTCAACTCTCTAAGAAGCCTCCAATTTCTCTATTTTTCCAGTTATCTGTGGCCACCAGTGATCTAGTCCTCCTTTCCCTCCCACATTCTCTCACTGACTTTTCCCTTATCAGCTAGAGCTGCAGAACAGGACTGTGGTTGTGTACACCTCACCCACTTCACTCTTCACAGCACAGTCAGTGATACTTTGAAGTACAAGCTTGATGTCAAGCCCTACTTACAAATGGTCAGTGGTTCCCATTGACCTTGGGGTCTGGACCACAATCTGGCCTCCTTTACAGCTTCACCTCTTGCTCTCCCACCTCTTATTTTATTTTGTAATTTTTGGTGCAAAATTCAGAGTCTTTTTCTGTACAGCACAAATAGATTCCAATTTCTCCATTTTCATTTATGCTTTACTAAAATTATCTTTATTGGATTAGTTCATGTCATTTTCAATTTTACAACAAAGATTAGATTTAACATTTTGTAAATAACTAACTTTTATTGCCCTGGTAATTTGTCCTTCATGGTCAGAGTATTTCTATCAGACACGTGTCCTTGGGGACCCAATTTGATAAGAAAAATTTGATTCTCCCATCACAATTAATTAATAACCAATGTCACCTTGTGCCGTTTTAGCCAGGTGTCAATGTTATTTTTTTGTGTTGAATATTTGTAAGAGTAACATCTATTATAAATTGGACACATGACTGATAGTTTGTATTTATGTCTCAGTCAATGATAAAATAGCAGCTTTGTGAAACAGGCAGAGAACAGAAGACCAAAAGAAGGAGAGAAGTAAGTGAATAAGGGAAGGATAGATTTGGAGAGTGAGTGAGCTTACAGAGGGGTTAACATGCCACAGGCTGCACAATCTTCGCCCTGTACCCAACCCAGTGACTGACACAGAGAAAGTAATATAAGAATGAATGGCTCATTCCCTACAGGAACAGGGAGAAAGGATGAGGAGATGGGAGAAGAAAACCAAAGCATAAGAGTTCTCTGAGTACAGTTATTTCCAAATTTTTGACTTTCTGAACCATGCTAAAGTTTCACATATAAAATAATAATAATAATAATAATAATAATAATAATAACAGAAATAGCAACAACAATACCAACAAGGATGGGGGAGCAGATAGAGAAAATGGAATACAGATTAAAAAAAAAGGTCAACCTAACTTATTTTGAATGAAATATAACCATATTGAAGGAGAGTAAGAGAGAAACAACTTTAGTGATATTGAACATGGTATTTTGACAATATAGCCTATGGTTAAAGGCAAAAAGAACCCTACGAAATTGCTGTTTCTTACAAGGGTACAGGTTAACACTCCAAAACTTTTATATATATATTTATTTATATATTATATATAAAAATATATATATTTATTTTATATATTATATATATTCTTAGTGAAAAAATAAGAGGACTCTGTGGTAGTAGATGGAAATTGGAGGCAATCAATATGACCTTGTGGTTTTTAACACACACACAGATAAACACAGTGAAAGATGCAGAAGTGTGTGTGGTGGAGGGGTGGGTAGGGGGTGGTATAAAGCTACACACCTGTATTTCCCACCTGTCTCCATTGACAGGACTAGAAACAATGAACAATAGGCATAAATGTCTTCAGGTCCTGTTTTCTAAATATTATTCTCTAGGAACTATCAATCCATGCACCAACCCATAATCAACTTAGGGACACAGTTAGAAATAACTGTATTTTCCTAATTGTTTTATATACAAGATATGTAGAATTCTAACATGGCCCTTAAAATTCTGGACCTCTGGAGTACCACACCTTCTCCCAGGTTTGTAATAAGCCCTAAATTTGATAGTACTGTGAAGGGGTTTTGGAGATATAATTAAAAATCCTCAACTCAGTTCAAATCAGCTGACTTTAAACAAACAGAATTATTTAGGTGGACTTGCACTAATCACATAGCCTTTTGAATCTGAGTTCACACTCAGACACAAGAATTTTCAGAAATATTCAAAGCATGAGAGCTTCTCCACAGCTGACTTCAAAGATGGAAGAGGCCATGTGGCAAAGAACATGGGCAGTGGCTAACTAACAGTAAGGATCTCAGCACCACACTGCAAATAACTGAAGTCTGCCAAAAATCTTGAATGAGTCTGAAAAGAGAATCTCCCCAGAGTCTCCAAGTAAGATATCCCAGCCAAGACTGATTCAGGGTTGTGATGCTTTGGGCAGAAAACCATACCAGTGACATCAAGGTCAGATGTCAAGCATTTGACCGACAGAACTGTAAACTAATAAAAAGGTGTTATTTAAGTCACTAAGTGTGTGGTAATTTGTTACAAAAGCAATAAAAAATGCATATAATACATGTATTTCATTCTCTTTTTCCAGAGAGGTTTTGGGAGAACAGTGGCAAGTTATAATCTTTGAAGCATCTAGAGCAGAGACGCCAGAAGTCACTGGCACCAGCACCAGGCCTTTGGGAGGGTCCCTTCCTTGCATCACTGCTGACGCAGATCCGGAGAGCTGCCCCCTTCACCCAGGTTCCTGAGGGAACCTGCCTGACCTTGCCCCTACCCAGGTGAGATGCTGGAAGTCACTGGCACTGGCGCCGCAAGCAGAGCTGGCTCAAATTAGTAAACTAAACTACAGACCACCTTGCAATCTGGAAAACACTACTATCAGCATGCCGACCAACACCAGAGCCATGGTTTCTCAATATGTAGAACAAGTCAGAAAGGAAAACACAGTGAGAAGAAAAACTGTAGACATGCAAGCAAGCCCTACAGCAAATAATCCATCACCACCAAAGAAAAGACAATCTCCAAAAAACACCAAAGAAGACATTGAAGAAATGATGTATATGTCAGACAAAGATTCCAACATCAACATGTTAAATGCACTCTAACAGATAAGAGAAGAATCAGAAAAAAAGGACAACAGAATGATAGAAGCATTTAATGCACTAAGGGAAGAAGTAGAAAAATATAAAAAAGAAAGCATCAATATCAATAACCTAACCAATGAACTGAAGAATGAAAATGAATCCCTAAAAATGAAATTGAAGGAGACCCAGGATTTAATTTTCCAGGGAAAAGCCATGGAAGCAGATTAGATGAAATGATGAATGAATCAGCACACTTGAAGATACAGAAATAGAGAGGACAAAGAAAGAAAAAGAGAGAGAAAAACAAAGTAAGAAGACTGAAGAAAAGCTCAGAGAGAGATACATCATATTCCTTAAAGAGTAATAGGAATCCCAGAAGGAGAGAAGAGGTCATGGGAACTGAAGGCTTTTCAATGTAATAATAGAGTAAAACTTCCCAAATCTGAAGAAAGAAATGAAAATAGACATACAGGAAGCCAAAAGGACTTTAATGAAAGAAAACTACTTTAATGAAAGAAAAGCCACAACAAGACACATCATCGTAGAACTTCCAAGAACCCAAGATAAGAAAAAAATAATGAGAATGGCTAGAGAAAAGAAACAGATAACCTACAAAGGAAAATCCATTAGACTGACCTCAGATTTTTCTGAAGAGACACTCCAGGCAAGAAGAGAATTGAGTCACATCTACAAAAAAACTCTGAGAAAAAAAGTGCCAGCTAAGTATACTCTACCCTGCAAAGCTATCCTTCCTCTATGAAGGAAAAATCAGAACCTTCTCCAAGAAGCAAAGTCTCCAGAAATTTGCTACCACTAAACCCCCACTCCAAGAAATTTTGCAGGAGGCCTCAAGATCAAAACCATAAGAAGAGCAAATAAAACAAACAAAAAAAGAAATCAAATCAAAACCCCAAAATGATCATCAGGAAACCATTAGAATCTCAAACATCAATAACCACCCTAAATGTCAATGGTCTAAACGCAGCAATCAAAAGACGAAGAGTTGCAGACTGGATCAGAAAACAGAACCCAACATTCTGCTGCCTCCAAGAAACACATCTGATCTCTAAGGATAAGCACAGACTGAAGGTGCAGGGATGGAAAACTACACTACAAGCAAATGGCCCCCACAAGAAAGCAGGGGTTGCCATCCTTATATCAGACAGAACAGACTTCAAATTAAGAAAAGTAACAAAAGATAAAGATGGTCACTAGCTAATGGTCAAAGGGTCAATCCACCAAAAAGACATAACAATAATCAACATATACACACCTAATGAAGGAACACCGAAATTCATAAAACTACTAGTAGAAGTGAAACCAAATATTGGTGAGAATACATATGTGGTTGGAGATTTTAACATGCCACGTTCAACAAAAGACAGATCAACAAAACAGCAGCTACACAAAGACACAAAAGCTTTAAAGGAAGAGCTAGACCAAATGGGCCATACACACACACACACACACACACACACACACACACACACACACACAGGTCACTGCAACCCCCAAGGGAAAGAATACACTTTCTTTTCAAATGCACTTGGTTTGTTCTCTAAAATTGACCATATATTAGGTCACAAGATAAACCTGAACAATTACACAAATATTAAAATAATATCAACCTTTTTCTCCAATCACAAAGACATCAAATTAGAAATCAACAATGAAAAGAAAATAAAGAGTAAACACTACGTGGGAGATTGAACAACAGGCTTTTGGAAGATCACTGGGTAAAAGAGGAAATCAAAGAAGAAATTAAAACCTATATGAAGGCAATTGACAAAGATGACACAATGTTCCAAAATGTGTGGGATGTAGCAAAAGCAGTATTAAGAGGAAAGTTCATAGCAATACAGGCCCAAATAAAAAGAATTGAAACAGCCCAAAGAAATACTCTAACCTCCCAACCTGAGGACCTAGAAAAATAGCAACAACAACAACAAAAATATCCAAAACCCAGCAGAAGACAAGAAGTAACAAAAATAGAAGCAGAGATTAATGAAATAGAAACAAAAAGACCATCAAGAAGATAAACAAAACCAAAAGCTGGTTCTTTGAAAAAAATAAATAAAATTGATAAACCCCTTGCAAGGTTTACAAAGAAGAGAGAAAACTCAAACAGGATTATAAACTTAAAGGGAGATATTACAACAGACCCAGCAGAAATCCAAAAGATAATCAGAGACTACATGAACATCTATAAGCAAACAAATACAGCAACCTGGAAGAGATGGACAAATTCCTAGAACAATACACAGTCATCCAAAACTGAACAAAGAAGAAACAGAAAATCTAAACAGGTCAATCACAAGCAGTGAAATTGAGGCAGTCATCAGAACTCTCCCTAAAAACAAGAGCCCAAGTCCAGATTCTACCAAACTTTCAAAGAGGAACTAACACCGGTACTATTAAAACTCTTTCAAAAAATTAAGAAGGAAAGCTACCAAATACCTTCTATGAAGCAAACATTACACTAATTCCAAAACCAACTAAAGATAGTGCAAAGAAAGAGAACTACAGACCAATCTCCCTAGTGAACACATATGCAAAAATTCTAAACAAAATCCTAGCAAACAGAATCCAACATTGCATAAAAAGGATCATCCATGATGACCAAGTGGGATTCATCCCAGGGGCACAGGGATGGTTCAACATCCGAAAATCAATCAACATAATCCATCACATCAACAAAGAGTAAAACAAAAGCCCTACGATCATATCAGTGGATGCAGAAAAAGCATTCAATAAAGTTCAGAATCCTTTCATGATGAAAGCCCTGGAAAAAACTATATGATCATATCAATAGATGCGGAAAAAACGTTCAATAAAGTTTAGCATCTTTTCATGATGAAAGTCCTGGAAAAAAATGGTATAAAAGGAACATTCCTCAACGTAATAAAAGCTATACATGACAAACCCACAGCAAATATCATCCTCAATGGGAGAAAACTGAAACCATTTCAATTAAGGTCTAGAACCAGGCAAGGATGCCCACTCTCTCCACTCCTTTTTAACATAGTTCTGGAAGTCCTAGGTAGGGCATTAAGACAAGAGAAAAACATAAAAGGAATCCAAATAGGGAAAGAAGAAATAAAGCTATCAATTATACGCAGATGATATGATACTCTATGTAGAGAACCCAGAAAAACTGACAGAAAAGCTAATTGAAATAATAAACCAATTCAGTAAGGTAGCTGGATACAAAATCAACACGCAAAAATCAACACCATTCATATATGCAAAGAATCAATCAGAAGAAGAAATTTAAGAAAACACCCTATTTACATCACACCAAAGAAAATTAAATACTTGGGAATTAACCTAACAAAAGAAGAAAGACCTATAAGAAAACTATAAAACATTCTTAAAGGAAATAGAAGATGATGTTAAAAAAATGGAAAGACATTCCCTGTTCATGGATCAGAAGAATCAACATTATCAAAATGGCCATATTACCAAAGGCAATCTACAGGTTCAATGCAATTCCAATAAAGATCCCAATGATATATTTTAAAGAGATAGAACAAAAATTACTGAAATTCATATGGAACAACAAAAGACCCCAAATAGCCAAAACCCTTTTGACAAACAGAAGAGAGAATTGAGGTATTACTATTTCAGACTTCAAACTTTACTACAAAGCCATAATACTTAAAACAGCATGGTACTGGTACAAAAACAGACAAACAGACCAATGGATCAGAATCGAATACCCAGAAATAAAACCATACATATATGGTCAACTAATCTTTGACAAAGGGGCAAAAAACATACTCTGGAGCAAGGATAGTCTCTTCAGTAAATGGTGCTGGGAAAACTGGATCAAGACATGTAAAAAAAAAATGGACCAGGACAACACTCTCACACCCTGTACAAAAATCATCACAAAACGGATAATGGACCTGGAAGTGAGACCTACAACCATAAAATACATAGAAGAAAACCTGGGCAAAAGCTAGTATCCTGAAGGCATTTGGTCACCCACTTGAGCTTGCAGCAGTGGGAGGTGATCAACAATATTTAAAGAACTCATACACACTGATTGTTTTAATAATAATAATTAACTAGAAGTCAGTCCTTCACAAAAGGTATTGGCATGGTTGATCTGTGTATGATACCGTTAGTAATCAGAGAAACAAAAATTAAAACAATGAGATACTACTACAAACTCATTGGCATGGGTAAAACTAAAGATGGGCTATGCCTAAAACTAAAGATGGGTAAAACTAAAGATGGGCAAGATGGGACTTGGGAATACACAACAACTGGAATCCCCATAATTGGAGGATGAAATACATAACAGTACAACTAATTTGGGAAGCAGCCATAGACGGTTTTTGATTGAACAGTTTAATTCTGAATCCTCTGCTGTAATCTCGGGACCTATATTGTCTAGATGCCGTGAAGTCCGTGCAAGGTGCTGTGCCCAGGACCATAGGACCATGATCTCATGTAATTCTTAAAGCCATAAGGAAGACTAAAACACACCAAGGATCAAATAAGCACTTTTCTGCAGAAGAGGGAAACCATTCGCATCAATATAAGTTTGCACCCCTCCGTGTCGTTTATTAGTGTGGTCCGCACAGTAGTATTATCTGTAGAAAGGTGGACCGTGCAATATGCTAACTTCTAGTAAATTGAAACTGACAAAAGTCTTGAACTGCTCTAAACGCAACTTTGAAGGAAAGGGGTTCTCCTTCCACTAAGTCAGTAATAACCTCGCCATCTCTTCTGCACCTCTTCAAGACAACGCAACGTAGGTGGTTTTGAACCAAATTAAGAGGAAAACCATCATTGTCGTTCTAGCTCATTTAGCTTATACTCCAACGAGACCTCCGAGCCCCGGCACGCACCCAGCCCCTCCCGGAGCCCCAGGCCTGCGCACGCGCCCTCGCTCTGCGCCGCAGGGCCGCGCGCACGCGCTCTCGTCCCACCCAGGAAGTCCCTGCGCACGCGCAGGCTCAGCGACTCTCTGCGTACCTGTCCAAAGCTGGAGGCGGACATTTTTTTCTTTTTACTGGCGCTGTAGCCTCCGGAACTGCTACCGTTGTGGGAAGGGCTGGCTGGCCTCTTCTTACTGCTCCGAGCGACCCCCGGAGTGGTAGCGGCAGCCACAATTGGAATTTGAGCCGCCATTCCTACTCTGAACCGTCCCCCCCCCTCCCCACTTCTGTCCCAGTGCGGACCTTGAACTTCCGGCACGCCGACACTTCCGTCTCGATACTCGAAAACCCGGCCTGGACTCTCAAAAGCTGTCGCTGAGTCTCTGGCCAAATATAAAAGACGGGGCTCGGAGCAGTCTGTACCGTTGGGACGGGAAAAGTGTCAGGAGGTCAGGATCCTGTACCCTGGGTGCTCAAACCTGCATAGGTGCACGAAAATTACGTTTGAGAAGTAGAACATCTCACGATCATTTTTTTTTTTTTAATAACTAGGATTTAAAAAACGGACGACCATGTTGTCTTTTCTCCTGTTAAATCAAAAGATGGATCACTTTTGATGTCTGTAATAGCAAAGGTAGCGTCATTCCCGGCGAACTAGGCAGACTGGCAGGTCCTAGCTTTCCATGGTCTCTGCAGTCTCCTGTAGAATACGTCTATGTGGCAACAGTGCCCAAATGAACTGTTCAGTGTGAAGTAGTTCTTTACAGGGGGTCGCTGACCCCCTTGAGCGTGTAATCTCCCCTCCCTTGTCACCAAATCTATTTGTTGAAAAAGATACAGGCTTAAATGAGATAATTTATGTCAAGCCCTACTAAGAGTTAATACTAAACTAGTTGTAGTTTCAGCCTTTCCCAAAGGTAGAATTTTGAGCCAACCAACTGATAGGGTGTGCCCCCCCCCATTGTCTCCTGTTTAAGATTGCAGATTTCAAGGACAGGTAATGTTAAAATGGGGGAATGACCTTAGCTGGAATTTCCCTTCAGGGGGATGCAGGGGGAAGAAAGAAGTGAAATAGTCTAGGTGAAACAGATTTCCTGGAAGGCGGGAAATCAGGGTATATAAAGGGTGTGCAAA
>PVHY01026128.1:0-17635 GCA_004024945.1 Uropsilus gracilis
TACCCGGATGTTTACTGCAGCACAATTTATAATTGCAAGGTCATGGAAACAACCTAAATGCCCCAAAACAGAGGACTGGATGAAAAAAATGTGGTATATATACACAATGGAATATTACTCATCAATTAAAAATGACAAATTGAACGACTTCATAACAACATGGATGCATTTAGAAGAAATCATATTAGCAGAAACAAGCCATAAAGAAAAAGGCAGAAACCAAATGGTTTCACTAATGTATGGGATATAGTGAAAAAAAAAGAAAAGAAAAGAAAAGAAAATAAATAAATAAAAGCCTTGTGGAAAGTCAAAACAAGCTAAGCACCAAAATGAAATGCACAACTATGAACAGGAGGGAAAGGGGGGGAAGGGAGGGGAGGGAGGGGGGGCAAACCCTTGAGATTACAAAGTTGTGAAATTTATATATAAATAAAAATATATATATTTAAAAAAATATTCATTGATATGATAGGGTTCTTATTTTTTAGACTGTTGATATGGCAGTTTGCAAGGATTGATTTTTTAAAATATCAAGCCATCCTTGTCTTACAGAATTAACTCCACTTATTTGAGATATTTTAGCCTTTTAAGTCTTTTTCTTTATTTAATCTGCTAATATTTTGGGGAAGACGTATCTATGTGCCTGAGGGATATTGGTCTCTAGATTTTTTCCCTATGTCCTCCTATTTTCTTTTCTTTTCTCTTTTTTTTTGGTGGGATGGAGAGGTTTTGGCTTGTGGTATCAGGGTAATGCTAATTACATAAATAAAACCCCCCCATTTTCCATTTTCTGGATGACATTGTCTAATGTTGGCATGTCCAAGGAGTGAAATAAAACATTATACAAAAAATGAACAATAATGTAAGAAAATAAAAATTAAAAAGCACAACAAAGAAAAAAGATGGCAGAGTACACAGTCAATATGTTGTATTTATCATGATTCTACAAACAGCAGTAAATAAGTGGGATATGAAAAAAAATTAAAGTTGCCACTAGTTTTTCTTTAAATGCTTGGTGAACTTTGTAGTGAAATCATCTAGTTCCATGGATTACTTTTTGAGTGAAAAATTTAAACTTTAAATTCAAATTTAAAAATAATTATCTTGGATGAGTTTGGGTAGTTTGTGGGTTTTAAAGACCTGATTAATTTAATCTAAGTTGTAAGATTTATGTGTGTAGTAGAATTTTTTGTAGTATTCTTGCACTGTGCTTTTAGTTTTTGTAGGGCTTGTAATTATTGTATCTCTTCACATTCTGATATTGGTAATTTGTTTTTCTTTGTCATTCTTCCTAGAAGTTTTTTAATCTTATTGATTTTTTCATTTAAACAGCTTTTGATTTTATTGGTTTCTTTTTTCTATTTTCAATTTCCAGTTGAATTCTGCTATTTAAGTACCTGCCTTATGTTTATTTTGTTCTTTTTCTAGTTTCTTAATTTAGAAACTTAAATTGTTGAATCGAAACCTTGATTATATTATATTCTAATATAATAATTTCATGCTATGAATTTCTCTAGAAATATAGTCTGAATTATGTCTTACAAATTTTAATATGCTTTATTTTCATTTTTGTTTATTTCAAAAATATTTTCTAATTTTCCTTGAAACTCCTCTTTGACCCACCGATCATTTGGAAGTATGTTGTTTAATTTCAAAGAATTTGGCAATTTTCTTGTTATTTTTCTGTTGCTGATATAATTTATTTCCATTATGGTCAGAGAACATTCTTTGTATGATTTGAATTCCTTTAAAGTTGTTAAAATTTATTTTATGACTCATAATGCGGTCTATATTTGCAACTGTTCCAAGCACGTGTAGTCTGCTATTCTTAGGTAGAGCATGATACTCAGAAGAATGTTTTCTTTTTTAAAAAATCTATTTATATGTAAATTTCACATCTTTGTAATCCCAGGGATTCATCCCTCACACCCTCCCCACTGTTCCCACCCCTTTCCCCCCGCCCCAAGTTGTGTACTTCAGTTTGGTGGTTAGCTTGTTTTGACTTTTCTTCATGGCTTTTGTTTATTTTTTTCTTATATTTCATTTATTAGTAAAACCATTTGGTTTCTGTATTTTTCTTTTTGACTTGTTTCTGCTAATATGATTTCTTCCAAGTCCATCCATGTTATCATAAAATAATCCAATTTGTCATTTTTAATTGATGAGTAATAATCCATTGTGTATCTTTACCACATTTTTTTCATCCAGTCATCTGTGCTGGGGCATTTAGGTTGCTTCCAAGTCCTTGCAATTATAAATAGTGCTGCAGTAAACATCCGAGCACAGGTGTCCCTTTGTACAAGCATTGAGGTTTCTTTTGGGTAATCCCCAAGAGAGCAATTTCTGGGTCAAATGGTAGTTCCATTTTCATTAACTTGAGGGTCCTCCACACAGCTTTCCATAGTTGTTGGACCAGTTTACATTCCCACCAGCAGTGTAAGAGTGTTCATTTCTCTCCACATCCTTGCCAGCACTTGTTGTTGCCCGTTCTTTGGATGTGGGCCATTCTTACTGGTGTAAATTGGTATCTCATTGTGGTTTTGATTTGCATTTCCCTTATTGCTAGTGGCGTTGAACAGTTTTTCATGTGCCTGTTGGCCATTTGTATTTCTTCTTTGGAGAAGTGTCTTTCCCCCCCATTTCCTCTTTGGAGAAGTGTCTTCCCACCATTTTTTGATTTGGCTTCTTGTTTTGCTTTTGTTTAGTTGTGTGAGTTCCTTGTGGATCTTTCTTATTAAACCCTTATCACTCTTGTAAGGGAAATTTTTTTTTTCCCATTTGGTTGGGCTTCTTTTTTGTTTTTTCTGTTGTCTCTTTTGCTGTACAGAAGTTTTTAGTTTTTGATGTAGTCCCATCTGTTTATGTCCCCCCCGATTCAGTTGGGCTTCTTTTTCTTTTTTTCTGTTGTCTCTTTTGCTGTACAGAAACCTTTTAGTTTTTGATGTAGTCCCATCTGTTTTTGTTTTCCTTCTTTTTTTTTCTTTTTTCCATCTGTGTTTTCAGAAAGGGATTTCTGAATTGTAGTTCATGGAGGGTTTTGCCCAAGTTTCCCTCTATTTATGTTATGGTTTCAGGTCTGACATCTATGACTTTTATCCATTTTGAATTGAGTTTTGTATATGATGTGAGGGAGTTATATTGGTCCAGTTTTTTCATGTCTTGGTCCAATTTTCCCAGCACCATTTATTAAAGAGGCTATCTTTGTTCCAGTGTAAGTTTTCACTCCTTTGTCAAAGATTAGTTGATTATATATGTGTGGTTTTATTTCTGGGCACTCAGTTCTCTTCCATTGGTCTGATTGTCTGTTTTTGTACCAGTACCAAGCTTTTTAAATTATTATGGCTTTGTAGTATAGTTTGAAGTTTGGAATTGTAATACCTCTGTTCTCTTTTTTTCTGGTCCAGGAGGCTTTTTTACATTCGAGGTCTTTTGTTATTCTATATGAATTTCAGTCATTGGGATTTTTATTGGGATTGGATTGAATCTATAGATTGCTTTTGGTAGGATGACCATTTTGATGATATTAATTTTTCCAATCCATGAGCAGTGTCTTTCCATTTCCTTATGTCTTCTATATCTTTTAGCCATGTTCTAAAATTTTCTTTGTATAGTTCTTTTACGTGTTTTGTTAGGTTTATTTCCAGGTATTTAATTTTTTTTTTTGGTGTGATGGTAAATGGGATGGTTTTTCTGATTTCTTCTTTTTCTATTTGACTTTTTGTGTATAGGAAAGCTACCGACTTCTGTGTGTTGATTTTGTATCCAGCTACCTTACTGAACTGGTTTATTATTTCAATATAATTGAATTTTTTTGGGTTATCTATATAGAGAATCATGAACTTTTTTGGGTTATCTATATAAAGAATCATGTCATCAGCATATAATGATAGCTTCAGTTCCTCTTTTCCTATTTGTATCCCTTTTATGTCTTTCTCTTGCATTATTACCCTAGCTAGAACTTCCAGTACAATGTTAAAGAGTAGAGGGGAGAGTGGGCATCCTTGCCTGGTTCCAGATCTTAGTTGGAATGATTTTAGTTTTTCCCCATTTAGGCTGATGTTTGCTGTAAAAGAATATGTTTTCTTCTGTTGTTGAGCAAAGTGCTCTATAAATGTCAATTAAATTCAGTTAGTTGATGGTGTTATTTCTTCTATATCCTTGCTGATTTTCTGTTTACTAGTTGTATTTATTATTGTGTTGAAATCTTATAATTATATTTGTAATTGCAGACTTGCCTACTCCTTTCGGCTCTGAGCAGTTTATGCTTCATGTATTTTATAAGTTTGTGTTTAGGTACATATTTAAAATTGTTATTTCTTCTTGGAAAATTGACTCCTGATAATTTTTAAAGTATTTTTGAATAATTATTTGGCCCAAGATTATTATAACCATGTCGACTTTCTTTTGTTTAGTGTTTGTACCGTATATCTTTTCGTTTTCTTTTACTTTTAATTTATCTATGTTATTATGTTTGAAGTAAGTTTTTTATAGACAGCATATAATTGGATTATGGGTTTTTAAAGTTATATGCTGACAATATCTGTCTTTAATAGATGTATCTAGACTATTTTCACTTAATGTAATTATAGGTAATTTTTTATTTAGGGCTACCATTTTATTATTTTGTGCATTCTGACTCCCCTTTCTTGACTTTATTTAGACTACTTAAATAACTTACAATATTTCATTTCAGTTTTGGCTTTTTAATTAATTATTTAAAAAATCAATTTTAAAAAAATTTTAATTTAAAAACTATTTCTTGAATATATCCCTTTCTACATTTTTTTTTTACTGTAGTTGTTACCTTAGGGGTTACAATATATATCTTAAATTTTCAAAAACTTCTTAGAGTCAATATTTTATCAAAGTAGAAATCTTACCACATCAATTCTTATAATTTATGTTATAATTGTCTTTTTCAAATATCTACATACACTGAAAACTTTGGTAGCTGAGATTATCATTCTTTTAATCATCAGATATATTTTAAAGAACTTAAAAGATGAAGGATAGTATATCATATTTAACTTTTCTGTAGCAACTAAGTGATATATTCCTTTATACTGATGTTCCAAATTTTCTTCTTGTTTTGTTTCCCTCTTGTCCAAGGAACTTGAATTAGCAATTCTTTTTGAGTAGATCTGCTGACGAAAGATTCTCTTAGTTTCCTTTCATTTGCAAAGATCTTTAGCTTAATTTCCAAAGAATGTTTTAAAAATTGATTTTTTGCGAATGATATAAATGTTAAGGGTACATCTCCACCTCACATGAATATAAACCTCCCTCACCCATCACCAAAGTTCAAGAGTCCTTCTCAGAAGCAGGCTGATGCCCTCTACCCTTTCTTCTCACCTCATTTCTCACGCCTTGCCACAGTAACCATTAGATTTTTCACAGTCTGTTTTTTGGCGATGATTTTTACTTCATTTGTTTTAATTACATTTTACATGTGAAAGCATTCAATATTTTCTTTGATGTTTTCACTTATTTCACCTCATATTCCATCCATGTTGTTACAAAAGGCAAATTAAAAAAAAATTGATTGCACACATATATTTTACACCATTGTATGCCCTGAGGTTTTCCCACCACCTTGTCATTTGTGAACCATCAAATTAATCTCTTGTGCCCATCTCTTTCCCCATTTTACCTACTTCCCCCATCCCTTGCTCTATGCTACAGTTTTTTTTTGCTGACAGTTCATTAGTTTTAAGTTTTAATTGTACTTTTGCTGTTTGATAAAAGACTAGATTTCATCTTCTTAATAGTTGAGTAGTATTAAATAGAGTATACATACCACAACTTCATCCAGTCATCCGTCAATAGATGTTTAGGTTGTTTCCATATTTTAGCTGTTGTGATTAATGCTGCTATGGATATAGTGATGTTTAATTAATGCTGCTATGGATAGACTAATGAGCAAATATTTTCAAATTTTTCACATTCTTTGGATAAATACCTAAGAGAATTGTTGCATCACATGGTACTTCCATTTTTACTTCTCAATCTCTAAATCATCTTCTCTAGGGGCTGCACCAACTTATATTTTTGCCAATCATGAATGAGGGTTCCCTTTTATACCACATCTTTACCAGCTCTGATAGTTTACAGTCTGTGGGTATAGGCCATTCTCACGTGTGAGATGATAGCCCATTGTAATTCTCATTTGCATTCCCCCAATAATAAGTTAATTTGGAAATTTTTTCATGTGCCTGTTAGTCATCTGTATTTCTCAGAGAATTATCTAGTCATCATCTTTGACCAATGTTCTCAATGGTAGTTTATTTGTTTTGATTTGTTTGAATTTCCTATATATTTTGGATTTCAAGTCGTGGAAGAATATTCTTGATGAATATGGAATTCTGTTTAATAGCTCTTCACTTTCAGCAATTTTAAAAATATTGTGCCATTTCTGCCTGATTTCCATAGTCTCATACGACAAATCCACAGTCATTTGAATCAATTGTTCTCTCTCATGCAGATATTGTATTGTTTTTCTCTGGTTGCTTTCAAGACTTTTATTTTTTATTTAGTTTCTGTTATTTGATTGTGACTTATTTAGGCATTGGTTTCTTTAGGTTTATCCTGTTTTGGATTCACTGAGTTTTAAAATTTCTAAGTTCATTTCTCCCCCTGATTAGGAAAGTTTCCAGCCATCACTGGAAAAATTTCAGCAGCACACTACTTTTTCTCTCTGTTGTGGATTCACATATTACAAATGTTATACTTTCAGTTAGTATCCCACAGGTTCCTAAGTCACTGTTATTATTTTTCATTTTATATAGCTCTTTTTTATTTTGTATTATTTTATTCTTCTCTGTTCCAATTCATTGACACTTTTTTCTGTCATCTTTATTCTGCTGTTGAGTTGATACCATATATTTTTTCTATGTAGTCTTCCATTATTGGTGATTAGTTGTTGAAATATTTTTAAGATAGTTGCTTTAAAGTTTTTAATAGATAATTCCAATGTTTGACTCATCTACGTATTCATATCTGTTTATTACTTTTCCCCAAGTGAATTGTAAATTCTTCATATCAGGTAATTCTGGATTGTTTCCAGTATGTTTTAAATATTTTGTTATGAAAAACAATCTGGGTCTTTTAAAAACCTAATGGAGAATGTTAATAATTTTCTTTTATTTCTTTTACCAACCTATTTGGTCTGGTTAGGTTCACAAGTGCCAAGCCACTTTTTGTATGCTATTGTCAGATTCATGCCAATTTGAGTTTTTTGTTTGTTTTTAGTATTTTAGTTATATTTATTGAAGTAGCATTAGCTTATAACATTACATAGACTTCAGGTTTATGTAATGTAAATCTTGTAAATTTGAGATTTCTGTAAACTGGATTATGATTTTCATCAGCCTATTTGCTTTTTAACTCCTTTGTGCTCTGTGGAAGTATTTTCCCTTTGTATGCCACCCAGTGGCTAGCTTAGGACCTGGTAGTGGTCTTTCAATCAGTGCTTCAAGTCTTTGGTATGTTGTTTGAAATCAAATCCATGCATGCACAGCATAGAGGAAAGTTCAGGAGTTCATAGTCAATTTTATGGGATCATTTTCTTAAGCTCTTCTTCTCCATTATCTCCCTATTAGTTTGGGGGCCTCTGGGTGTCTCTTTTTTGTCATCTAGTCAGATATCTGGAGCTCTATTTACCTTAATTTGCCAGCCATTTTGGCCAGTGTGTTTTTGGTTCAAGATGGAGAGCAGTGACTGTTAACACCATTCTTTGGGGGTCATAGCTCCATCATTTATAAAGAAAGATTTCCCTCTCTTTGAGTTTTGGTTCCAGTAAGATTCTGTTGCTACCACAGGATTGTTTGGGGATTGGTGTGTGAAAAGGACAGAAATAAAAACTTGGGGGATTTCTGTACTCGCTCTGAATATTAGAAAATCCCTTTCTTGATCCCTAAACCAGGGTTAGAGACTTCTTCAACTCATTCTCTGCGCGGCTTTTCAGCTTGGAGCTGCAGTGACTTCAGACTGTGGGATACCAGGTGGAAAAATTGATAATCGTGCTGTTTAATTTTGAGAGTACTGAAATAGCTACTCTGTGCATTCTGCTGATTTGCAACTGCATTCAATGGGAGAAACAGGGTAAAGTATGCCTACTCCATCTTTCCTGGAGTTGGATCCCTAGTATTTTCTTTCAGATTCAATAATAATTACCATTTCTACACACCATGCTAAACACTTTATATGACATATCTTCTGTTTTAAAATTTTTACTAATATATGGTCTCTTTTGAAAGTAAAAGTATTGTTTCATGGACTCCTGGAGTTATTTTTACCATTTTGTTCCTTAAATATGTAATGACACACAACTAGGTCTCAGCTTCTTATGTTTAAGTGTTTAAGCAACTGTAAAGCAAAATGAAATTTATGAGTTAAATGAAAACAAAAGTACAACACCAAATAATTCAAATCAACATCACTTATTTAAAGTGACAGATGATGATGCTTGTTGAAACCAAATAGCTGCTCATACTGTGCATTGTAGTGGATGATTGTGGAGAAGGTTCTTTTGTCAAATCATTGCTCCTTCATGCTGAGTGATGACTCAATTCTCCCACAAATTTCTGTATTTAACCACTGCACCACCCTGAAGCCTCCATTTGTATAGTGTGCTGTAACATCATTTGGACTATCTGTAACTTAGAGCAGTTTTTACATATTAAACAGATCTCTCTCTCCCTCCCTGCCCCCCCCACTTTTTCTCCTAGTCTAAGGTCATTAAAATAGCATATTCACTGGTGCTAACACTTGCTCAAATGTTGCAAAAAACTTCTAGCAGGACTTAGTTATGAGATAATCTTCTCATATTAAAATCTTCTAGTAGGACTTAGTTATGGGATAATCAGCCAGATGATTTGAAATATGTTAATATTAGAATCTTGAATCTGTTATTCATTTAAGAAATTCTACACTAAAAATATAGTTTTATAAATTCCCTAAGATAAAGGAAATATATTTGTGTATTTCCTTTGGAGAAGCATTACAGAACAATTTAACTGAATTCTTTCAAAAAATTACCTCTAATTTACATTGAGGAAACTGAAGCTTAAAGAGGTTAAGTAACTTGGCCAAAGTCTTATAACTGATAAGTGATAGGGTTGGGGGTACATAGAGACAAGTCAAGTGTCTATCTCCAGTGCCTTCACTCATATCCATGACTCAGTTTTCTCCACACAAGCTTATGTTTTGTTCTACTTTTTAAAAAGTGGGCAAAGACAACATGGAACCCTTTAAACTGTCTCAGTCTTTCTCCACTCCTTGATCTAAGTCCTTTATGTTGCCCTAAATTAAAGAAAGACTTGTTTTATTATGCCCTCAAGACAAAAAGAATAGCGGGAAGATAGAACTATATTCAATTTATTACTCTGAATTCCCTTTATGTCCTTGTCATTGCACAGAAATGCATTTTTCCATAAGTATGATCAGCACAAACATTCCTGTCCCCCTGAGAAGCCCTTCTATCTTCCTAGACACAATTCATCACTCTCCCTTTTCTCTTCAACATATAGCTCTTGCTCTCAGGCTAAATATAGCACTTTCACACTATATCATACTTACCTTCCCTTCCCGCAAACTATGAGCATCTTGGCAATAAGGAACTGGTCTTTTCTATTTTAAGAGGAGTATTATTTTGTTTGAGGAGTATCAACAACAGAGGTCAATATCATTTGCTGAGTGAAATTGTGTCATGCTCACATGTATTAAAATAGGGCTGATATCTCTTGATTTTCCTTTCTCATTGTCTCCATCACAGAAAATGACGTAGCACCTATCTTTCTCTGCTAGTATATTTGCTATATGTAGGATTGTGTTGCTATATGTTAGGATTGCTGAGTGAAATAAAATACTAACCCTGCTCTCACAGAGTGTGTATCTCAGAGGGATAATGGAGGTGTTACCTGGCCAAGACATGTAATATAATAAGTGCTTCTGTTTGTATCCACCAAGATTGCTGCAAAGACATAGAACCAAGCTGTTTAATTGGGGGATGGCTTCCAAAAGAAACTTCTTTTTGAGCTAAATCCTGAAGCCAAGAATCTTGAACCCAGAGAAAATAGATCAGGAAGGAACAATTTACTGGAAGGTCTAACTGTCACGGTAAGTTCCGGAAGCTTTTTAGGTGTCACGAAGACACCTACTGAAACATGTCATAAAAGCAACAAGAAAAATGACTTGACTTCTCTGAAGTTAGATAGCATAAGGATGCCCACTCATTGACTGGTAAGCTTGTTCTCAGGAAATGGGTCTATGGGATAGTAGCACAGGATGCCTATCAACATGGCTCTGAAAACACAAGGCTCTGGTATATTCTACTTGAGGTGGTAGAGGGTGGGGTGAAGAGATGGACTCCAGAGTCAGATAGCCTGAGCTTGAATTCTGATTCTGTCACTTATTAGCTGAATGATTACTTTGATCAAAATATTTAATACCATGTTACCTTGGTTTTGTCATCTACAAAATGGAAATCACAATATTACCTATTTCATTAAAAAAAAATCACACACACATATATTACATTGTGTATTCCCTGGGGTTCTCTCCTCACCATGTCACCTTGCACCATCACTTCAATTTTATGTGTTCTTCCCTTCCTAGATTTCCCCCCCCTCACTGCCTCCCCCTCTCTAACTGTATGCTTTAGTTCTGTTGTCAGCTTGTTAGTTTTGACATCTTTTTGACCTTTTGTTTGTTTTCCCTATACCCCACCTATAAGTGAGACTATCCATTATTTTTCTTTGTCTTTCTGGCTTATTTTCACTAGCATGATTCCTTCTAGGTACCAAAACACTAATTCAAACACTAATTCATGTTTATTGCAGCACTATTTACACTACCCAGGATCTCAAACAGCTCAAATGTCCCCAAGTTGACAAATGGTTAAAAAAATTTGTGGTATATTTACACAATGGAATATTATTCAGCAATCAAAAATAACAAATTTGATGCATTTGTGATAACATAGATAAACCTAGAAGGAATATTACTATTTCTTAAGATTCTTCTGAGAATTATATAAATATCCATGCTTTACATGTACATGTAATGAATGAATTACAGTGCATGTAAAGTAGCTGAACAGCGAAAGTCAGTGCTGTCACTGATGTGACTGTTTTATTGTTCCTCTGGATTATCACTAAAACCACTTATCAGAGGCAAGAGTGGTAATGGACACTATGTTCCCAGCACTGGGTGATATATATATATATATATATATATATATATATATATATGTCATTTCGTTGACCACTTCTAACAACCTGGTGAGGGAGGGTAATAAGAGTGACTTTGCAGATGAGAAATCCTCTCCTAAGACCCACAGGTAATAAGACTTGGAGTCAGCATTTGGGGCTGAGTTTGCCTGATTCCTGAGACTTGCTCTTAACTACTATGCACTGTCTCTTGGGTGGGGGTTCCAGAATGCCAATGGTGCTTGTGCTTCAGGGCTGTGTTGGAGGGGCAGGATGACACCTAAGGTCACTTGATATTTCAACACCTATTCAGGACTTTTGGAAATTTATCCCCTTCCTTTGTAACTCAAGCCAAAATTCCCCTGGCTGAAAGGGCCCCTCTATTTTGCATATCTTTGTGTGTTAATTTCTTATTTGCTTCCTGAACCAAAATTTAGGAATGTATCTTCTTTGGGACAAATCTGGGTGTAAGGACCATGTTTAGATGTTGGGGAAGATGGTGGGCATACCACATATTCCTTTGGGTTTGAATCGCATTTTAAGTGGAAACTAAAACTCAACTTGTGGTCATAGACTTGGTCTAAGGAGGAGTAACTTTAGACAGGATGCTGAGGTGATCACCTAGCTGAAGGGCACACACCTTTCATGTGAGGTTGAAGGGGAAACTTTGAGGTATGGGCATCAGCACCTTTCAGGACCCTGGAATTTTTTTTGTGTTTAGAGTCTGGGTGGGATCCCAAAAGTTACTCTCCAGATCACGACCTGTGCCTGCTGTTTCTGTTGTCATGATGGAGGAGTGGAATTGCTGTTAGAATGTCCAAGCCAGTAATTGGCTGCAGAGTGTCCAGAATCACATTTCCTCCTTCTTCCAGGTCTTTGGATTCTGTAAGACCTCAAATCTTCCATAGGCCATAGGACCCTCTCAAGTAGAATTTAGATTACACAGCAGGATGATAATAACTACAGCTATGGGCTCTGTCTACCATTGTTTGTGGTCTGGGTCTAGAAGACAAAGCTCTTTAGAACCCGGGAGGTTGAATTCTGTCCACTGTTACTGTTGATTTCAGGATTGGAAGAGACCTAGAGATGGGGGATACATGAAGGAAGTTTACATCTACTTTGAGACTCTTCACTCTGGTGAGGCATGAACCTGGGGCAGTGGATTTCTTGCAAAGTTTGATGTGAATAGTGAGTAACAAAGTGCTTCTGGGCCCTCTAAAGACACAGACATTTTCTTGGGAAACTGCAGTTAGAAGAAGGGAGGCTCTGCTTTAGCATCTTTCTTATTCCCTATTTTTTCATTTTTAATTCAAGAATTTATTGAGCACTTACCATGTGCTAGAATTGGGTGATACTCATGTGGAGAAAATGCATTGAAGATTGCTCCATTTAACAGGGAGGCAGTAGATAATTACAATGGAGAGTGATAATAGATGTGTGCAGGAGCCAGAGACAGAGAAGAGAGTGGGTGAGTTTACTTAGATGAGAGGTGGAGTAAGTCAAAGGGGGAAGGGTAGATGGTGGGCCACAAGAGGGATCTTCCAGTTACATCTGATGAACTCTGAGGGAGTCTTTCAGGTGGTGAAGTGGGGAAGGGATGCCCAGAAAAAGAACAGTTCAAGGAGAGGCTTGGAGGTATAAGAGAGAACTGGATAGGTGGTTGGGAAATGGGGTATATCAAGTTCCAGTACAATGTTTGCATTAGCAACACAAAATAAATGCTGCTCTGTTGTTAACTGTTGTCAGCAACATACTGGTGTTGATCATGGACATTTTCACTATTTATATCCTTAGGGAAGTTAAAATAAATATTAGGCAACACCTTGATAATGTCTATTAACAACTGTGACTATATTTTCCTAACTAGTCATGGGTTTTGGAGTATCTGAAGGTAAATGAGAAGAATAAAATGAAGATAAGGCCAGGTGATTGCTTGACTTGCTACATGTGTTAAGATTTTTTTCTTTTTAAAAACATTAAAAAAAATGGAAACATCTCAAACATACACAAACATTGAGAGGCTAGTAAGTGAAGCCATACATGCCCATAACCTAATTTAATGACTATGTACTTCTTCCCATTTTTGGTTCACTGATACCTTAAACTTTCTTTTCTAATTCTAGGGTATCTTGAAGCAAATTCAGTATTTGAAGATAGATGCTTCAGTATAATTTCATTTAAAATATAACCACAAAATGGACCAGATTATTTTGTTTTAAATATATAACTGCAATACCATTTCACACCCAACAAATAAAATTTCCTTAGTATCACCTAAAATCCATCTATGTTCAATTTCTCCTGATGGTCTCAAAAATGTCTTTTTAAAAAAATTGTTGGCTTGTTTAAACCAGAATCCAGCCACTTCACATAAAGTAGTATATTAATGACTTGTCCTTTGAGTCTTTCTTGATCAATGATAGCTTTCCATCTAACACCTAATTTAAAGCAATATATTAGAAAACTGGGTATTTTGTGTATAAAACTCCTGAGTTTGAATTTGGGTGGTTGAATTCTCATGGTGCTCTTTAACACTTCTCTTTAACCCTCACACTTCCTATGGGTTTGTAATGAGGGTGAGCTTGATGGGATCCAGGTTTTCTTTTGGCAAGACAACATCATTGGTAGTGGTGTAAGCATTAGTTGCTCCATAGTTAGTGAGGTTCCAACTGATGTCAAATGAAACCACTCATTATAGGATCTTATGAAGGTTTTTAAACAGGAGTGGAAAAACCAGGTTTGATTTACAAAGATCCACGTGCTGCGTATATGAAGAAAGAATGAATGAATTGATTTTGGAGGTAGTGAGATAAGTTGAAAGCAATTGTGTTGGTCTCAGTGAAAGATAGAAGATTTTTGATTAAGATAATGGTAGTCGATAGCTATAAAAAGAGCTGAAATCTTTCCATTTCTGACAACATAGATAGAACTGGAGAGGATTATGTTAAGTAAAATAAGTCAGAAGGAAAAAGACAAACACTGGATGGCTTCACTTGTATGTGGAGTTATAAAGAAATAAAACAAAGGAACAGAGAAAACTAAACCAAAACAAACCACAGAAATATGAACACAGAATTGAGACTATAGAGGGTGAAGGTAGGGAGTGGAGAGTAGCAGGAAGGACTCAGGGACTTTGGTGGAGGAATATGCGGCTGTGGTGGTGGGTATGGTGTGGTAACCTAGCTCTGAAGAGGTGTGGACCTATTTCCCTAAATCACATATGGTGTTGGAGAACCTCAAGGTATACAATAATGTAAAACAATGCACTCAAGAAAAAAATCATATACAGTGTTGTAAACTAATGCTACCTCAAAAAATGTACAGCAAAGATGATAACTATAAAAGGGAGGGACAGGAAGTTCATATTGATTCATTCTTCTGTCAGTGGGGATTAGATTGTTTTTAGCTCTTGGCTGTTGTAAATAATGTGGAAGTAAACATAGAGGTATATGTACTCTTTGAATTAGTGTTTTTGTATTTTTCAGGTAAATACCCACAAGAAGGGTAACTGGCTTACATAGGGTTTCTATTTATAATTTGATTGAGGAATCTGCACATGGCTTTCTATAATAGTTTCTTTTACTTATCCCCCGCCAATGTCCAAGGCCTTGCTTTTTTTCTCTCCGTGTTCCATGTTCTCTCCAACACTTGTGGCTTCTTTTCTTTCGGATAAAAGCCCTTCTCAGGCTATGAGGTGATATCTCATTGTTATTTTGATTTATATTTTCTCAATAATAAGAGATGATGAGCATCTTTTCTAAATAACAAGAGATGATGTAGGAATCATTCTTTATTCCTTAATTTTATTTGCAGCTCTCATCTAGATGACTAGGTTGTATCTATTTTATCTTGCAGACACATCTAAATACTTCCATTCTTTTCCATTCCCACTACCCACCACCTCAGTCCATGCTCCCATGCTTTCCTGTATCATGGTCACCTCCTACCTCCTCTCCCTGTTTGCACCCTTGACTCATGCTAGTCAAGTCTCAAAAAGAACCAGATAATCAAAAAACTACATTCCCAAGATAGGATAGTGAAAATGCAAATAGGAGAGAAAAATAGATAAAAGGAACTACATTGAGATTAAAACTTATGTGTGATAAGGCACTATCAATGAGTAGAAAGCAATCTAAAAAAGGGAGAAAATAATATTATATATATATTATGTATAAGTTGACATCCAGAGTGTATGAAGAACTCTGAAAATACAACAAAATAAATCAAACAAATAATGAATCTTGCATAGCTATTTCATCAAGCAAAATATTCAAATGTGGGCCAATGGGCACATGAAAATATGCTCAGCATCACTAATCACTAAGGAACTGCAATCAAACCCACTTCATACCCATGAGGATGGCAACTATCAAAACACCGAAGTAACACATGTCACAAGGATGCAGAGAAATTAGGGTCCTTGTGTGCTGTTGGTGTGAACATAGCATAATACAGAGCTTATGAAAAACACTGTGACAGTTTTCTCAAAAAATTAATACATACTGTCCATCTGATCTCAGTTTCTTTTTGACCAAATCAGTAGTACAGCAAAAAAGGAAACAAATTCAGGGATAATGAAATAATTATTGGTCTTGTTTGGGGGTTAATGAAGTATGCTAATTTTCACACTATTATTCTATATCCAGACTCTTTTATATTCATGACACACTACTGCTCTTTAGTTACAATCTTACACTAAGTTATGTTCACCATCTTACAAAGACCAACAACAGAATGTGCTGCATGGCTAATTGTGTTCTGTATGTCTGAAATATAATTAAATTTAAAGTAAAAATTTGAAATATTTAATATTTGACATGTAATGGAATCTGCATTATTCACATAATGGACACATTTATATAAAATATAAGTATATGTGTAAGTTATATAAGAATATTTGTTGCATTCTAAAATATAAGTCAGGTAATTTCACACCCTGATCAAAAGGTCTTCAAGGATTTTCCATTTTAGCCCCCCCATCACCTTCAGGGTCTGTGTAGGATCTTAGTTGGCCCTTATATTCCCAAGTCATCTTTGATAACTTTTAACCTAGCTCATTTTACTCTGGTGGACCTTGGCCTTTTTTTGTTTGCCTGAGCGTGGTCTTGCCTCAGGGCCTTTGTATTTGCTCTTTCCTTTACCTACTCAGAATTTTTTTCCTTCTAGATCTCTGCCTGTCTTCTTAATTTGATCTGAGCTCAAACGACATTTCCTAAGAAAGACCTATCTTACCACTCTGTCTAAACCACTCTGTCATCCCTTCTCTTTGTCACTCTTCACTTACTACCTCCTTGCCTTGTTTAACTTTCTTTTCATTGTAACATTAGTTTACAATACTGTATAGACTTCAGGTGTAGTTTCTTGCTTTGGCAGTGGTCTATATTCTACCACACTGGCTCCAAATGTCCCGCTATCATTTACCACCAACCATCTGGCCCCTCTATCTGTTCCTTCCTATAGCCTTCCTTCTGGTGACCAACATTCTTTTGTAAGCTTATAGCTTAGCTTCTTATTGCTTCATTATTATGTAAGGTAACATTACATGCTTGTCTTTTGTCTTTTTCTTTTATCTCTCTCGCTTGATGATAACCAGTATTTGTTCAATGCATTGAGTTTGACCAATGTTATATATTGAGTCCTACTATATTCCAGATAGTGGATTTAATTCTGATATCTATTTGGAATATTATACTATTGACAGACACTCGGTGTTGAAATAAAGAAGACTGGGGGTAGTTGCCTGTTTAGATGGGTTGGATTTGAGAAACCTTGGGACTAGCAGGTAGAGATAGAGAAGAGAGGCTGTAGCCCTGGCATAGAAGCCAAGGTTCCTGAGAGGATGACTGGAATACACAATAGAATATGCAGATTTTCCCACTGGAATTGACTACCAGGCTATCCAATCTGGGATTCTATCCTTAACCCAAAAGGGTACAGTAAAGGAGCATGGTTTCAGTGGTTCATAACATCCATAGTGAGGTCCATTCTACTTGATGTCTTGAGTTATGTGGCCTCAGGGACTATGAGGACATGTTTGCCCCAAACCACCAGCTTCTCCAAAAGATCCCTGATTTTGAAAATTCCTCTAGATGAGCTGCTGACCACTTGGCAACTAGGAGAAGCTAGAATGACAGCAACTTCCATGAGAAAGGAGTTGGCTCTTCTACCTCAAGTCACAGAGACAAGTAGATGATTCATATAAGAACTTTCCAGAAAGCAGGGTTTAGAAATTGGATATGGAGAGAATCTGAGGTCTGGGGCGAACAGCAAAGGGAAGTATGATGAGGGACCCAGCTATTTCACATACTGAAGAGTCCTGTCTTCTCGTTTAGAAGTCACTGTCCATGAATCTCTTAAGATAAAAACTGTCCTTACCTTGACCTAGCACTTCATAGTATTTGAAATGTTGTATTGGAAAGTCAGATGAT
>PVHY01026130.1:0-17605 GCA_004024945.1 Uropsilus gracilis
TGCTGATTCTTTCTTCTATTTCTTCTAGTCTGCTTTCCTGACTCTTCCCTGCATTTTTGAGTTCTTCTGTTGTTCCTCTTATGCCTTGCATCTCCTGCAGTTTCTTATTTAGTGTTTCGATTTCGTTTTTCTGTTCGTTGATGATATTGTTCATTTTGCTGCATTCTTTTTTATATTTTTCTATTATTTCTCTTAATTCGTTGAGAGCTTCTCTTCTTTTGCTTTCCCTGTGTTCCCCCTCTTCCTTGACCTCTTTGAGTGCTTTTATCACGTTGATTCTGAATTCTTTGTCTGACATAAGGAGCATTTCTTCGATGTCTTCCATGTTGGTTTTTTCAAATTGTTTATCCTTAGGTGATGAGTTATTTTTCTTAGGGCTTGCTTGAGTGTTTGTGTTCTTCCTTTTTCCTGTGTTTTCCTTTCGGATATGTGCTTTTTGTACCAGAAGACGCCACGGGCTGTTGCAGGTGGGGAGCCCACCTATCTCGTGCGTGGTCTCCTCACCCAGGTGCTGGCGCTAGCTGCTCCTCTCAGGCGGGTTGGAGACCCCTCTGCAGGTGACTCCCATCCCGAGAGAGTCTCAGTCCACTCCCGGGACTTTGGGGTCGGCGGCGGCGCGGGGCGCGGTTACGCCAGGTGCGGCTCCTTCCCCTTCCCCTTTTAGCAACTCAGTCTGATCTCGATCTTTTTATCATTTAAAAATGATAAAAATATCTATCATCATTGTTCCAGATTTGGGTCATTCTATGCCTCTTGACAGTATCTTTTACAGACAGCATTGTTAATTCACATGAAGTTCATTGTACCAATCGATCATGTCATGAATTATGACTTTTATGTTGTATCTATTTTTATTTTATCTTATTTTCTCAATCAGGAAAAGATAGTCTGTTTAATATGTGGTGTTGAGAAAACTCAGCGTTCATATACAGACAAATGAAACTGAACCACTTTCTTACACCATTCACAAAAATCAACTTAAAATAGAGCAAAGATGTAATATAAGACTTGTAACCATAAAATTTCCAGAAGAAAACAGGGAAAGAGACCCTTAACATTGTTCTTGACCATTGCTTTATGAATATGAAATCCAAAAATACAAGCAAGAAAATCAAAACTAAGCAAATGGGAAATGGGACTATGTAAAACTTCTGTACAGCAAGAGGAACAATCAAAAAATGAAAAACCAAGTCCATCAAATGGGAGAAAATAACTTGCAAGCCACATATCTGGATAGGAGTTAATATCTAAAATATACGAGGAACCCACACAACTTAGTAGCAGAAAAAAGTTAATCCAATTAGAAATGGACAAATACTGAAGACATTTTTCATAAAAGATATTTAAGTGACCAAAGTGTAAATTAAAAATGCTTACCATCATTAAATATTGGGAGCTGTGAGTCAAAACGACAACAGTTATTATCTTATACCTGTAAGAATATTTGTCATCAAAAATGCAAAACACCACAAATATTTGTAAGGGCAGGGAGAAAAGGAAATCTTTTTACAATGTTGGTGGGAATGCAAATTCATATAATCCTATGGAAAGTATTATAGAGATTCCTAAAGAAATAAAAAATAGAACTACCACATCATCCAGATGAGCCCTTCTATGTCTGTGACTGAACGTGAATGAAAATAAGATCTCAAAGAGATACCTAAATTCCAACGTGTATTGTAGTTTTATTCAAGACAGCAAAGTTATAAAAATAACTACAGTATGCATTGTCAGGTGAGTGGATAAAGATATGATGTATGCATACAATGTAATATTATTTAGTTATAAAAAAGAAAGAAGTCCTGCAACTTATGAGAGCATGGATTAGTCTCAAGGGCACTATGTCAGGTGAAAAATCAGACAGAGAAAATACTGGACAATCTTAATTACATGGAATAGTAAAAAAGAAAGGAAATAAGGATGAAGGAAAGGAAAAAAAGGGAGGAAGGACTAAGGGGAAGGGAGGGGAGTAGGGAGATAGCAGAGGGAAGAGGAAAGAAGAAAAAGGGAGGAAGGGAGAAAGGGAAGAAGGGAGGAAGGCAGGCAAATCACAGACACAGAGAACAGAGAGTGGTGGTTGCCAGAGGTGGGCATGGGGTGGGGGAAAATGGATTAAAGTTATGAAAAGTTGCAAACATCCAGTTGCAAGATGAAAATATTCTGGGGGAGGTCTCATGTATAACAGTGCTGCTTTTTACATTTGAAAATGCCTCAGATTTTTTTTTTCCTTCCTAAACTCCTCAGTTCCAGTCGTTCTACTTTTTTTGGTTAATTTATTTTTTTTTTATTTTGTACATATATATATTACATTATTGTGTACTCTGGCATTTTTCCATTTCCTTAATACCTGTTAACCATCTTATTCTTTTGTGTTCTCTGCCTCCCCTGTTTTCTTCCCCCCTTCACTCTATTGTTCAGTTTTGTTGGTTGTTTCTAATCTTTCTTTTTCATTTGTTCTCCCCACCCCCCTCACCATATCTTTCATATAAGTGATCCATCTTGAATTCTCTTTTTCTTTCTGGCTTATTTCTGCAAACATGAGTCCATTTAGCTCCATTCATGCTGCTGCAAATGACGTATGTTTGCCCTCCTTGATCGATGCATAGTATCGATCCATGTATTCCATCAGGTATACCACATCTTTTTCAGTCATTCATTGGTTTGGGGGCATTTGGGTTGTTTCCACATCTTGGCAACTGTAAACAGAGCTTCGATAAACATGCATGTACAGGTGTCTTTTAAATTAGTGTTTCCAAGTCCTCTGGGTAGATTTCCAGTGGTAGGATTGTTGAGTCGAATGATAATTCCACTTTCAATTGTTTGAGGGTCCGCCACACAGTACCATAGAACATATTTGGTAGATTTCTTTCTCAATTTTTTGAAAGAGTTTTAATAGTACAGGTGCTATTTCCTCTTTGAATGTTAGGTAGAATTCATTTGTGAAACCATCTGGACCTAGGCTCTTGTTTTTAGGGAGAGTTCTGATGACTGCCTCAATTTCATTGCTTGTGATTGACCTGTTTAAGTTCTCTATTTCTTCTTTGTTCAATTTTGGATGACTGTCATTAGAGAAATTTGTCCATGTCTTCCAGGTTTTTGTATTGTTTGCAGATAGATGTTTGTAATTGTCTCTAATTATCCTTTGGATTTCTGCTGTGCCTATTGTAATAGCTCCCTTTTCATTAATGATCTTGTTCATTTGAGTTTTCTCTCTTCTTTTCTTTGTAAGTCTTGCTAGGGGTTTATCAATAATATTTACTTTTTTCAAAGAATCAGCTTTTAGTTTTGTTTATCTTCTCGGTGGTTTCTATTTAATTTATCTCTGCTTTTATTTTTGCTATTTCTAGTCTTATGCTGGGTTTTTTGTTTTTTTTTTTTTTGTTTTTGCTCTTTTTATAGGTCCTCAAGTTGGGAGATTAGAGTATTTATTTGGACTGTTTCAATCCTTTTTAATTGGGCCTGTATTGCTATGAAATTTCCTCAAAACTGCTTTTGCTGCATTCCACACATTTTGGAATACTGTGCTGTGTTTTGTCACTTGTGTCCATGTATGTTTTAATTTCTTTTTTGATTTCCTCTTTTACCCAGTGATCTTCCAAAACCCTGTTTTTCAGTCTCCATGTAGTGTATATTCTCCTTATTTTCTTTTTATTGTTGATTTGCAATTTGCTGCCTTTATGATTGGAGAAAAAGGTTGGCATTATTTTAATCTTTGTGTATTTATTCACTTTTGCCTTGTTGCCTAATATGTGGTCAGTTTTAGAGAATGAACCATGTGCATTTGAAAAGAAAGTATATTTTCCTACAGTGTCCTGTAGATATCTATTAGGTCCAGTTAGTCTAGATCTTCCTTAAAGCTTTTGTGTCTTTGTTTAGTTCCTGTTTTGTTGATCTGTCTTTTGGTGAGAGTGGCATGTTAAAATCTCCTTCCAAGTACATATTCTCACCAATATTTGTTTTCAGTTCTCTAGTAGTTGTTTTATGAATTTTGGTCCTCCCTGGTTAGCTGCACATGTATGGATAATTGTTATGTCTTTTTGATGGATTGACCTGTTAACCATTAGGTAGTGAGTGACCTTTTTTATCTTGTCACTTTTTTAGTTGAAGTCTGCTCTAAGAGTGGCGACGCTTGTTTTTTTGTGAGGGCCATTTGCTTGTAATGTAGTTTTCGAGCCATGTGCCTTTAGTCTATGGTTATCCTTAGAGATCAGAAGTGTTTCCTGGAGGCAGCAGAATGTTGGGTTCTGTTTCTTGATCCAATCTGCAACTCTGTGTCTTTTGTTTGCTGAGTTTAGACTATTGATATTTAGAATGATTACTGATGTTTGAGATTCTAACTTTGGTTATCTGGTGGTCATTTTGAGATTTTGATTTGGTTCCTTGTTTTGTTTGTTATTTTTGTTCTTCTTATGGTTTTGATCTTGAGGCCTTTTTCAAAATTTCTTGGAATGGGGATTTAATGATAGCAAATTTCTGGAGACTTTGCCTGTTAGAGAAGGCTCTAATTTTTCCTTCATATAGGATGGATAGCTTTGCAGGGCATTCTTGGGTGGCATTTTTTTGTCTTGGAATTTTTTTTAGATGTGACTCCATGCTCTCCTTACCTAGAGTGTCTCTTCAGAGAAATCTGATCAGCCTAACAGGTTTCCTTTGTAGGTTATTTGCTTCTTTACTCTAGTCATTCTCAATATTTTTTTCCTATTCTTGGGTTCTTGGAAGTTTCACAGTGATGTGTATTTTTTTTTAATAATTAAAAAAATTTTTTTGTGGGAAGAAAACAAGTTACATAGATAGGCAAACATATTAAAATACCATAATTACAAAATTATAAACATGCAAAATAATATATTATTTACTGATGTGTGATTTAAAAGTTTCAAATACCACTGGCATGGCAAACATCAGATCCAGTGTATTAATTATTATTTCTGGGAATGTATAATGGGGAATAGAATAGATGAGATATCCACAGAGAATGTCAATTATCTCTGTGATAGTTGTTCTTTAATTCAAATTTAATTTATATTAAAAAATTTGCATATATGTATATTTATATTTATATTACATTATTGCATTATTGTGTGTCCCAGGGCTTTCCCACTTCGCTAACACCTGTTAACCGTCCTGGTCTTTTGTGCTCCTCACCTTCCCCGCCTTCTTCCCCCTCCTCCTCTCTCACTCCATTGTTCAGTCCCATTGATTGTTTTTATTTTTTCTTATTCGTTTGTTTGTTTTCCCCTATATCCATCATGTAAGTGAAACCATCCTGTATCTCTCTTTTTCTTTTTGGCTTATTTCTGATAATATGAGTCTTTCTAGTTCCATCCATGCTGCTGCGAATGACATGTGTTTGTCCTCCTTGATTGATGCATAGTAAATGGTGCTGGGAAAACTGGATCAAAACATGTAAAAAAATGGACCAGGACAACACTGTCCTCACACCCTGTACAAAAATTAACTCAAAATGGATAAAGGACCTGGAAGTGAGACCTGCAACCATAAAATACATAGTGAAAACCTGGGCAAAACCTTTCATGAATTTCACCTCAGAAATCCATTTCAGGAAACAACTATGGCTGGCAAAAAAATGAAGGAAAACATAAACAGTTGGGATTATATCAAACTAAAAAGTTTCTATACAGCAAAAGAGACAATAAACAAAACAAAAAGAAACCCAACCGACTGGGAGAAATTTTTTACCTTCATACAAGTGACAAGGGTCTGATAACAAAGATCCACAAAGAGTTCCTACAGTTCAAGAAAAACAAAGCCAAAAACCCAGTCAAAAAATGGAGAGAAGAACTAAAAAGACACTTCACCAAAGAGGAGATACAGAAGGCTAATAGACATATGAAAAAATGCTCCACATCACTAATAATCAGGGAAATGCAAATTAAAACCACAATGAGATACTATCTTACATCAGTAAGAATGGCCCATGTAAATAAAATAGACAGCAACAAGTTTTGGTGCAGAGGTGGAGAAAAAGGAACTCTCTTACACTACTGGTGGGAGTGCAAACCGGTCCAGACACTATAGAAGACTGTGTGGAGGAACCTCAAACAATTGAAAGTAGACTTACCATTTGATCCAGCAACCCCACTACTAGGAATCTACCTGGAGGACATGAAAACACTAATTCAAAAGGACACCTGTAAGCGCGTGTTTATCGCAGCTCTGTTTACAATTCCCAAGATTTGGAAACAAACCAAATGCTCCAAAACAGATGATTGGCTAAAAATTATGTGGTACATACACACAATGATGTGTCTTGTTGTGACGTTTCTTTCATTAAAGTAGTTTGGTGTCCTTTCTGCTTCCTGTATGTCTACTTTCATTTCTTTCTTCAGACTGGGAAGTTCTCCTCTATTATTATATTAAAAAACCTTTCGGTTCTCATGACTCTTCTCCTTCTGAGATTCTGATTACTCTTATATTTCCTCTCTTTAAGGATTCTGGAAAGTCTGAATTTTTCTTCAGTCTTCTTACTTTGTTTTTCTCTCTTTTTCCTTCTTTTTATTTCTGTATCCTCAAGCATGGTGATTCATTCTTTTATTTCATCGAATCTGCTTCCATGGCTTTACCCTGCATTTTGAGCTCCTCTATTGCAATTCTTAAATCCTGGGTCTCCTTCAAGTTCATTTTTAAGAATTCATTTTCATTCTTTAGTTCATTGATTATGTTATTCCTGCTGATGACTTCTTTTTTATATTTTTCTCCTTCTTTCCTTATCTGTTGAAGTGCTTTTATCATGTTGAGTTTGAAGTCTTTGTCGGAAATAAATGTCATTTCTTCAATATCTTCCTTGGTGTTTTCTAGATATTGTGTTTTCTTGGTGGTGATGTATTGTTAGCCACAGGGCTTGCTTGCATGTCTACAGTTTTTCTCCTTAGTGTGCTTTGCTTTCGGGCTTGTGTTACATATTGATCAGCCATGGCTCTGATGTTACTCAGTATGTTGATTGGTACGTTATCCAGATAGTGAGTAAATCTGAACTTTAGTTTACTTAGTTGTGCTGGTGCCACGATAGCAGCCAGTGACTTTCCAGCTCACCTAAAAGGAGAGGGGGCAAGCTCTGATGAGACTCCTTGGTGGGTGGGTCTATCCGGGGGGCTGTCTGTATCTTTTTAAAAATTTTTATTTGTTAATTTATGTATGTATTTTACATTGTTATATTTCCCAGGGTTCTCCCACTGCCATATTACCTATGAACCATCATCATGATCTTTTGTGCTTATACATTTCCTGATTCCTCTTCCTCTCTCTCCCTCTCTGATAATGTATCTAAAATATCATCATCTTATCTAAGATCACCTACATGTTCTCCCATGTTTCTTATGTTATAGGAGTTTCAGGGTTTTGCATTTAGTTAAAATTTGCTTTTTGAGTTAAGTTTTTGGAAGTACATTAATTTCTATGCCTGGATTTCTCATTCCCCCAGGTGGATGCCTCATTTTTGAATCATTTGTGTAAAAGGAAAATATTGAGTTAATTGAATAATTAAGAAATTAAAAGGGAAATCATAATGTGATGAGATGATGAAAATGCTGCTTTGTTTTTCATGACCAAATCTTTATTCTTCTGGAAATATTGCTTCTGGATTGTGTGAGACAGTGGTCATATTTTACCTTTTCCATGTGAATAATTTATTGCTAAGAATGAGCTAGTATTAAAAAGTTTGCTTTTTGCTGTGTGGAGGACCCTCAAATTAATGAAAATGGAACTATCATTTGACCCAGCAACTGCTCTCTTGGGAATCTACCCAAAAGAGACTTCAATGTGGGTACAAAGTGACACCTGTGTTCTGATGTTTACTGCAGCACTATTTATTTATTATTTTTTAATAAACAAATACTTTATTTCTCTATAAATTCCTCATATCTGTAATCCCCAGGATTCACCCCCCCGACCATTCCCCCTCTGTCCCACCCTCCACCCCTAGTTGTGCACTTTAATTTGGTGTTAGCTTTTTTGACTTTTCTTCATAGCTTTTTGTTTATCTTTCACATTGCAGCACTAGTTATAATTGCAAGGACTTGGAAGCAACCTAAATGCCCCCAAACAGATGACTGGATGAAAAAGATGTGGTATATATACACAATTGAATATTACTCATCAATTAAAAATGACAAATTTGATGATTTTATGATAAAATGGATGTACTTAGAAGAAATCATATTAGCAGAAACAAGTCAAAAAGAAAAAGACAGAAACAAAATGGTTTCACTAATATATGGGACATAGGGAAAAAAATAAACAAAAGTCATGAGGAAACGTCAAAACAAGCCAACCAGCAAATTGAAGCACACAACTTGTGGCAGGGCTGAAAAGGGGGGAACAGTGTGGAGGGGTGGGGGGGGGTGAATCCCTGGGATTACAAAGATGTGAAATGTGTATATAAATAAATTTTTAAAAAGTTTGCTTTCTTCATTAACCTAAAATGTCAAGTTGGTTTTAACTAAATCAACATGTTAGTCCCTTTGAAGTCTCTCTGCTATACCAGTTGGGAATGTATCTCTCATTGTGTAAACATCACACTTTCTTATATATTTAACTTTATAGTAGAGCAGGTCTTCACATTGTGTACTTATTTTCCATAGTGCCTTGGTATTATTGAGGCTATATTTCTCTATAAATTTAGAGTACTTGTATTCATTTCCACAAATAGACATATTGGAACTTTGATGAATTACACTGAATATAGAGATCAGAGTTGTAATGGACATTTCTAAGATTTTATACTTTTGAATCCGTGAATAATTGTAATCTCCCATTTATTTGTCATTTTTTCTTCAAATAATGTTTGCTAAATATTGATTTTTTTACTTTTTATTGATTGCACCTATATATGTACATATACAGAAATATATATAAATTCCATCATAGTCTATCCCAAGAATTTCCCATCATCTTGTCACCCAACATCCATCATTATCTTTTGTGCTCTCCTCATCCCCCATTTTTCACTTTCCTCCTTCTCTCTTTCCTCCTTCTCTCTATGCTTCAGTTCTGTTAGCAGTTTTTAATTTTTCTTGTCCATTTGTTTGTTTTCCCTATATCCTTCGTATAAGTGAGATCATCCCATATTTCTCTTTTTCTATCTGGCTTATTTATGCAAAGATGGTTTCTTCTAGCTCCATCCATGTTGCTGCAAATGACATAACATTACACTACACATATTTTTAATAATAATAAATATTTATACTTGTTAAGATTATATTTATACATGTGATTGCACTTATATTCTTACTCTTTGTTCTTTGATGATACTATAAATTTTATCCTTGTAAAATAACATTTTCTGGCTATGCATGTATGTAAATATATAGTTGAATCTGTCCTTTGGAGATTTCTAAATATAAACATTATGTATTGATTCATATGTAGATTATCTTAGATATTCTATGTGCACAATCTTATTAGCTATCATAATTAAGGCTATATTTCTACTAAAATAAAGTGTTATTTTTCCTTTTTGTCTGCTTACGAATTTTAGAATAATGTTTGTTGCATGGAAATAGTGATTAAGTGAAAGATTAAATGAAAGATTTAATTTAAATGAAAGATTTTAATATGATATAAATTTGTAGAAAGATCTTTAATCTATTAAGGTATTTAATTTATAAAGGTATTTAATTTATAGAATAGTGTCATTCATTACATTTTATTTTGGTAAGTGATTTTTTCTCTCAGGACGCATCTGATATGACTCTAGTAAATGAATCTAGACTATAGGTTGGGAAGAAAATGTTAATCCTAAGCATAGAGATGGTGTAGTGTCTGGATATGTTATCTTTGTTCTAGTTCATGTGAGGAAAAGTTTCACCTGCAGATTCTGGGAATGAAAAACTAAGATACCAAAACTTGAGAAATATTACAATTGAATCACAAATCATTACATTATTTGAGTTAAATTATTAGATCACAGTAGACTAATTACAATGTGTTTATCTATAACAAAACACATGTTTAAATCAAACATGGGACATATTTAACAAATTCTGCCTGATGTGAAAAAGCAGAACTCATTTGGTTTTTCTTAGATGACCTTAGGAGAGTAGTAATAATTACTATTTATTTACCACAAAATTTATTCCTAGAGCAAGAAAAAATTTGCATTTAAGGCACTCAAACTGGTGCCATGATTATGACAAAGATAATTAGAGTTAGTGATGATATACATTTACTCTATTCACTATAGGCCTTCTAAAAACTGTCTTTTACAATATCAAGTCATCCTTTAATGTTTAATCATTTACAAAACTGAGGGTCTTATATTTTAGTTATTGATAAAGAAATGGAAACAGGACTTAGACACTTCAATATTATTATAATCAGCATATAAACAAGTGTTTTATGCTTTCTCTAATATACTAAAAAATAAATCACATGATCTTTCTATATTATAAAGGCCAAAATAAGGATTGATTTATTGTCTCCTACATTCATGTGACAACAATTTCATTCAGATTTAAGTTTAATGGTTAAGGAATTACTGAGATAGCAAGAACTTGTCTTGGTACAATTCAAAGTAATTAATTAGGTCAAATATGGGGAACTACTCTGATCAGAGTAGAAGTTAGGAAGGTTGTTAGTGGATATTTACAGGTTACATCCTGCCATTCAGTTTAGTCTTATAAACTAATATAGCTTTCAATCAATATACCAAAAGCTCATTTCTTTTTTTTTTTTTCTTTTTTTGGTCTTTGTAGATCTGGATAAAAAAATGTTTAATACAAATTGCACAATCTTTGGAAAGATGTTGCTGAGATAAATTCATTTCTCAATTTTCTGGCCAAATCTCTCCATTCCATTCTCTCAGGTAAATGCAAGCATTTTATTTGATAACTGGAATTTTGGGGGAGAAAACAGCTGTAGACATACATCATAAATGTGAAAGAAAAGTTAGAATAAATGTGAGGGAAAGGTAAAAATTAAGGAAAGTGCATTTTGAAAATAAAAAAAGAATGATGGAGTGGAAAGCATGAAAAAGTAGGAAAGTAATGATATGAAACAAACAAAATGGGAGAAAATAATAAGAGAAGGAAGGATTCACTAATGATAGGGACACTGAATGAAAACACAAACAGGTAGGAGAGCATGAAGCAGAATGATGTGAATAATAAAGATTTCAAGGGTGTGGAGACAGGGTTCTTATGAAGCCTGGGTAGAGACATGGCTAGATAGATAGCCCCAACTTGAAAGACATGCATTGATAGGACTGTGAGGATGACATCTCTCCCAAGTCCAGCAAATTTTTTTATGGGAAGAACATTCAAGAGGAACTCAATGACTTTTGTCACAAATTTGGTCACTGCGTACTCAGTTTCACTGCTCTGAGCCCGTGCCTCTATGAAATATTCTTCTCAAGGCCCCCTTCACATCTTTATTTCTTAGTGTGTAAATGAGAGGATTGAGGGTTGGGGTCACTACAGTATAAAAGAGAGAGATGAATTTCCCATGAGCATGGGAAAAGGAGCTGTTGGGCTGGGTATAGATTATAAGGGCACCACCATAGAAGAAAGTCACCACTGTCAAGTGGGAGCCACATGTACCCAGGACTTTGTACCAGGCTTGGGCTGACCTGATACTGGCAACTACCCTGAATATGAACCCATAGGACATCAGTATCAGAGACAAGGGCAAGATTAGCAAGACTAATGATGCAATGAATAGTTGAAGTTCATTAGCACTGGTGTCCACACAGGCAAGTTTAATCATTGAGGGTACCTCACAGAAGAAATTATAGATCCGGTGGTGTCCACAGCGAGGCAGCAGGAGGGTGATAGTGCACTGAATGAGTGAGTTTCCTATTCCACACAGCCAAGCAACCCCTGTCAGAGCCCTGCACAGCCTTGGGTTCATCACAGTGGTATAGTGGAGAGGTTTGCAGACAGCAGCATAGCGATCAAAAGCCATCACCACCAGGAGCACACACTCAACACCACCCATTGCCAGGGAGACATAGAGCTGTATCACACAGCCCAGAAATGTGATGGTCTTGGCTGGTCCCCTCAGGTTCCACAATAGTTGAGGGACAACACTGGTGGTAAAGTATATATCAACCAGGGAGAGGTGGCGTAGGAAAAAGTACATGGGAGTTTTGAGTTTGAGGTCAATGGAGGAGATCAGAATAATGATGGTGTTCCCCACCAGGGTCAGCAGATAGGATACCAAAACCACCAGAAAGAGTATCTTTTCCAGGTGTGGCTGGTCTGAGAAGCCCACCAGGATGAAGTCTTCCCTGATATTGCAGTTGCTGACACACATTACCTGTATAGAAATGCTATACAAGCTGACAGTGAGGGTGCTGTTTTACTAATGGTTACAAGATGACCTTTTCAAAAGAGTCTTTGGAACACCAATCTGAGAGAATTTGCACACCCCTCCCCCACGGGCATTCTGGCCACTGTCCAGTAGAAGCTGCAGACAATGAGACTAGAAGACTCTGATTAGAGAGGTACCAGAGAGTTAAAAATGACGGAAGAAGCTTTTTCTCAGAGATAACTGAGCTAAAATGTATCACTGAAAAAGATGGAAGAAGAGAATGAAACAGAAATGTAGAAATATAAAAATGCATTCAATTAAGTATATCTCATAGTAAATCAATATTCAAATGGCAAGAAACAATAATAACAGTGTACATTTAATGATCAACATAACTCACGTCTCAATTCTGTAAAAATCAGTTTGAGTTGGGCATGATTTTTTTAAAGATCATAGGAATCAACTCCTTTCATTCTTCTTTGGTGTTATAGAAAAAGACAGGCTTCCTATAATGAATGAAATGGTGTTTTGACCTAAATGAAGGAATGGTAATTAGAGAAAGGATGATGGTTGGTGAGTGAACAAAGCTGCCTACATTTCTGGTACATCAGACTCACTAGAACTATTGCCTTCTAGCAGATAAATAGGATTTCTGTCATTCTAGACTAAAAACATGCTAAATATACTCACTGAAACAAAGCATATTCCCTCAGTCATTATGCTTCATGTTTTTTGAGAAACAGGCACTTCCACAGATTAGCTAAATTCTCTCAGGTCTCACAATTTTTCCCTAATAGGTAACTGCAAAAGAAAAATTGCATTAATATTTACCATGCAAATTAGTCAGGAGAGTAAAATAAATTAAGTTGTTTCTTGATTGTAAGCAACCAATGTAACAAAATCATTGCACCTAACATTTTAATATTTTAAAAAATGATTCTTACCAGAACTCCATAGAAATGACCTGAGGTTGGGGTCTGAACTTTCAATATCAGTGTGAGGATGGGGAATATTCTCACAAAGAAGTGAGTGAGGACATAACAGTAAGATGAAAATATGACAGGTCTAGCAGGAACATATGTATTAAAAAATAGTTTTCCTAATTCTAAGAAATGCACTCATGTTATACACACATACAAAGAGGCATCATCTTCACATTTTCTCATTCATTTAACTTCCTTGAAAAAAGTCATATGATTTCCAACAAACTAATAAGATTAAAGTCAGACATTCTAGTCTCTATAATATTGCCTCAGTTTTTCCTTTAACTTTCCAAGTAAAGGAGAACTTATTTCTGTGTTTCTTCTCCTGCCCTTCAGCACACTATGCTAGCCTACTATCTCAAAAGAATGCCATGAGAAATCAGCTCACATTCAAGAAATGCTCCCTTATTTATAAGAATACCTATATCTTAATTTAGACTTGTGGAATGAAACCTCCATGAAACCTCAAAGTTTAATGTAATGTGAATTTACCATTAAAATTTAAGACATTAGCACAACACAGTTGGAAACCAAGGTATTTATAAAAAGAGGGAGTTGTCCACCTTCTTTTGTGCATAGATTGTCTCATCTTAACATGGAAAAGTGTAGGAAACCACAGGATTCCAATTATCATTACCTTGATGTTAGATGGCAGTTCTTGGGGTCCACCCTACTGGAAGGACTGTTATCTGAGCTGGAGATCCTTGAAGACATAGCCTCTGGAGAGACTGGAAAAAGAGGACACTGCATCTACAAAATTCCATGGACACAATTGTCACCATTGGCAATTACTGCTGGGCTCATAAGTATCCACAGACTTGTCCCAGGAGATGCTCTGGAAGGAAAAAAATTGCCTCTCTAACCTTTCATGTGTTTAAATTTAAGGTGAACCACAGGGACATTTAACTTTTATCCCCATGGCCTCCCATCACTGAGCTCCTTTCTTGTGTCTGTCACAATCAATGTCCAGTTCCCATCATAATATACCGTGGGTTGTACATAAATGTATTTATTGTTTTGACTCATAATTTCAAACTATTTTCATCACATCTGAATGTAATGACTGAGACACAGGTAAGTAGCAGGATAATAGAACAGCAAAGTCTCTTCTATTTATTACATTTAACAAAGGTTCATGTCACAGCAAACCAAATACAATGACATGTAAGAGGAACCACAAAAAAGGATGTTGATTTTATCAATAAAAACTTTAGCATGGTAAAATGAGTTAAAAAGAGATACAGTCAAAGATAATCTTGACAGTTTTCAGGGAATTGAGAGAAAGACAACCCTAGGGTAGTTGTAGAGGGAACTTCTAGAGGGATGAGCACTTGGACATCAGAGATGGGACAGGAGATTTCTACTTGATCCTCTCCTCTCCAGAAACCTGGGTGGACAGAACACCTGCCATGTCTTACCCTTGAGATGAGCCTCACAGCTGTGGACTCTGTCAAGGAAAAAAAAAACAGGAAAATTGAAACACATAAGATAGTCTTAACTCAGCAAGCAAAGAAGAAATAAACCAAGTGAGAAAAGAAATTTCATCACAATGTACTGTATGATTTAGTTTTGAAAACTAAAATTTTTAATATATCAGGCATCTTTGCATGATTGTTGAACCCCTTGTGAATGCCCCCACTCCTGCTAATTCCCTACTCTCTTTATTTTGCCTTCTCATTGCTGTTTATTGGTCCATATTTAACCCTTTGGTCTCTTCCTTTTCTGGTGCAGTTTCTTTTTCCTGGGTGAGGATCTGTGCTCCTTGGGTATGGTAGACCATGCTGCTTAGATTTCCAGATTTAGTTTTGTGTGGCACAGCCAATCCTATCTCATTTGGAGTCCTTTTGTGCTTGTTTATCCTTGCTGGTTGTCTCCTCCATTCTGTTTTGTGTCCCATTCCATTGATTTTTTGCCTTGTAGTTTTGGCCTTCAGCTTATGGAACCTGGCTCCTAGCCTTTGTAGGTTGAGAAATTGCTCAAAAGGGACATGCATCAGCAGATTGGTCTGGCTGGTCTCCTCTGTCGAGGTTTGCAGCTTTGCAGTAGGGTTACTGCCCTATTTCTGTGGCCTTCCTTCTCTGTGGAAAAGGAGTGTGCCTTGTTCTTGCTGGAGGCATGTATGAACTGGGATTTTGGCTCCCAACTGCTGGTGATGGTGTGGGTGTAATTCTGTGATAGGTCACTTCTGTAATTGGTTTCAGTCTTGTGTTTGGTGGTTCTTCCCATGTTCTTTGGAGTCCTACCCTGAAGAGTTGTGTGTCCTGGATTTTCAGTCATACCTCTTGCCTCTTCTGCTTCTTCACTTGGGTTATTGGTGTTTTTATTATTCCTAGTGGGTTGACTGGAGTGGAAGTAAATTAGAAGGGGTCAATCTTTCTCCCCTCCACCCCACACCCAGGCAGGGTCTTTCCTGTGACTTTCTTGCCAGCATCAGGCTAGTGTGGGAAACTTGCATGCCTCCTGTATGTGTGTCACACAGTGGGGGACCAGAACCCTTTCTGGTCCCCAGACTAGGAGTGTGAAAAGCCTGGAGCATTCAAGTCATGACCACTGATGAGAGCATGGTGGCAACTGAAGACTATCTTTATCATCACTATAATGCACTCAGTGAATTGCTCCAAGTACTGAGGCTTTGGGAGTCAGGTGTGTATGTGTGTGTGTGTGTGTATGTGTGTGTGTGTATGTGTGTGTGTGTGTGTGTGTGTGTAAGGAAGAAGGAAATACTATTCAAAATAAAACAAAGTTACTTAATTTTATTTTTTCCAATTTATTGCACATGTGTATGTTTTTTACATTGTTATATACCCCAAGTTTTTCCCATTACTTTATCACCCATGAACCATCTTAATCTCTTGTGCTCATTCCTCCCTCACTTTTACCCAATTTTCCCCTCCCTAGCTTGTGCTTTAGTTCTGCTGTCAGTTTATTAATTTGAACTTATTTTTGTCCTTTTGTTTTTTTCCTTCTATCCCACATAAAGATGAGATTATCCAGTATTCTTTTTCTTTCTGGCTTATTTCTGGTATTATTAATCACACACTGTCAAACAGAAATAAGAAATATTGGCAAATATATGGAATAAGAGTAACTCTTATTCACTGTTGGGAAAGGATAAGCACAAAGATCAAGATGATGGCACATGGGTGATATAAGTGTGAGAGAACCCCAGGGACTACAGCTTTCAATATACATTAATCTTCAGCAGTTAGGTGTGTTTCCTGGAGAAAGCATGAAGTCAGAGTCTGTCTTTAATTTCATTCTGCTACTCTATTTCTTTTTATTGGTGAGCTTAGTCTATTAACATTTATTTATTTACTTATTTATTTGTTTGTTTGTTTATATTTTTTGAGACTAGGTCTCTCTATTTTTGCCCATGGAACCGCAGGCTCTCATTGCCCATGGTACCACAGACTCAAGCAATCCCCAACTTCAGCTTCCCAGGTAGCTGGGATTACAGGCATGCACCACCATGCCCCACTACTTTTTTGGAACTAGGTCTCACTACGTGCCCCACCGGGACTCAAACCGCAATCCCTGGCCCCTGCCGCAGCTTCCTAGGTCGGCGTTTACAGGCATGCGCCACCAGGCATGCCTGGTTATGGACATGCCTGTCCATTAACATTTAGTGTGATTATTAATAAGTGGAAATCTGTACTTGGCAATTTATTCCTTTTATATTGTGGTTTAATCTGTTGCCTTGTTACACATTCCTCATGTTCTTTTTCTGTTGGTTTACATGTTAAGACTCTTTCTAGTGTTTCTTGAAAGGGTGTTTGGTTATGGCAAATTTTTGGAGATTTTGTTTATCTGAGAAGGACCATATTTTTCTCTCATAGATGAAGGAGAAGTTTGCAAAATAAAGTATCTTTGCTGGCATTTTTTATCTTAGAGTTTTTTTTTTTTAATGTTTGAAAATTCAAGGGTTTTTATTGTGTTTTTTTTTCTTTTTTAAATTAGTGTTTTTTATTTACTTTTTTATCTTTTATTTAATTTTTATTTTTTATTGATTTGTCACAATTGTGCATAAATTGATCCCTCCTCCTCCCTCTATATCCCCCTTCTGTATCCCCCCTTCAGTCACTCCTTCTCCCATTTTTCTGCAAATTGTTGGTTGTTTAAGTTGATGTTCAGTTGTTGGTTGTTTGGCCTGTTGTTTACCTCCCCCGCTATCTTCCCCCTCCTCCTCTCTCGCTCCATGGTTCAGTCCCATTGGTTGTTTTCATTTTTTCTTATTTGTTTGTTTGTTTTTCCCTATATCCATCATATAAGTGAGACCATCCTGTACTTCTCTTTTTCTTTTTGACTTATTTCTGCCAATATGAGTCCCTCTAGTTCCATCCAGGTTGCTGCAAATG
>PVHY01026131.1:0-17632 GCA_004024945.1 Uropsilus gracilis
TTCCTTCCCAGGCTTACTTTGCCCAGGATACCACGGACTCAAGCAATCCCCAGCCTCAGCTTCCTAGCTGGGATTACAGTTGTGTGCCACCACGCCCAGCTATTATTTTGGGACTAGGTCTCACTATGTTCCCCGGGCGAGACTTCAACAGCGATCCCCAGTCCCAGCCATGTTCCATAGACTGTCACTTACAGGCACACACCACCATGCCCGGCTCCTTTTGCCTTTCTTGACCACACTCCTAGACTGTCTGTGATGGGGTGTCAGTTGCAGTGGGGACAGGAGGGCCTGGAGGTGACAAGGAACTAGAGAAGACTTTGTCATTGGCACTGTAACATGGCCCAAATACAGGCTCTGAAATGACTTTTCCTTCTTTGAGCAAGTTTGAAGTAATCCTTTCCCTGCTTCTAGGAGGATATCGGTGGATATCATGATGTGGGTCAACATTCTTAAGAGTCTGTAAAGAGATTTGTAGCCTATACTGGAGGATGATGCTGTCACCAAAGGGTAGACATATGAATGGGGTAGAGACAGAGAAATAATAGAGAGAGACATAGATATATAGATAGACAGATACCTGCAGACATACATGGACACATAGACATGTAGACAGATCAATATATAGATACAATGATGCAGTTTAAGGGAGTAGGCCAGGTAAGAATTATTTGCCATTCTTTCATCTTCTGCAACAAAATGATCCATGGGCTGGAAATGTTTCAGAACACTCCCGTGGAACCTGCACATGAACCTTTGCATTGCACACATGCACACACACGCATACCTACTTGTGTTTCCTCTGTTATTACTTTTAGGTTGGACATTCATTTCACTTGTTTACGCTCTGCTGCTATTACCTGCCAAGTAAAAAACCTCCAAGGATGTAAAGTTTTTTTTGCACCCACCCAACCTGCCACAGTACTGAGTAACTGGGTGTTGTTCAGTGCACAGTAGAGATGTGGCCATATTCCCTCATTCCAGCCTTGTTCAGGAGTAGGCAGAAAAGCTAGGCTGACTTCAGTATGGGATGGGTTATGATTCACAGATTTTTTTTTAAGTTTTTTATTACTATATAAGATTTATTTATATTCCCTTTCCATTTGGTGTTCCTCCTGATATCAGAACAAAAAGGGCAGAAGCCACTAACTAGTAAGCCACAATAATAAACCTTTTAAAATGCGGACTGCCGCCCAGCATTTTTTTCCAGATCCGTATCACCCACGCCTAACAGTTGCCACTCAATGAAGTTTAATAAGGAATTTTATTAATAAGGGAATTCAACAGGGAAAATGAAAAGTTCTTACTGCCACAAGTGATCTTACCCTAATCACCATTGAGTCCAAAAGTCCCAAACACATGTCCAAGATGGTGTCCCCTTTGCCCCTCCAAACTTGAGGTAGGCACTCTGCAAAGTCTAGTCTTTCTCCAGTGTCTTCACTTCACTTCTTCTCTCTCCAGTGTTCCATGTTGCTCTACTTCTCCAAGTTTCTTAAAACGTTTTTCACAATTGCTGATCTCAAATCAGCTTTTCAAATCCCTGGCCATCTCCAGGAACCAGCTCACTATGCTACCTTGATGTGGCACCATACTCTCCACACCAGCCACTCTTCTACCAGTCACCATGGCTCCTTGCCACCTCCAGCTACCCTGGCCAGGCCACATAGGCCTGTTCTCTCAGTCTGCCATTCTTGTCTCCTTCCTTTCTCCTTTTTTTGTTCCTTCCTTTTATCTCTACCCTCTCTTCCCACTTCCTGTTTTTTCTCATAGTTCTCTCAGACCCCACCCCATTTTGGCACCTATTCAATTTTCAACTAAGTGACCACTCTGTATCACTCCCCCCACCCCCTGCTACTCCCCCCATCACTCCATCTCCTCTTTCCCTGCCAGTGTTGGTCAATTTTAAGTCCATTGGATTCTTCCTTTTCTTTCCTGGAGCAATTCCTTTTCACAGGTGGAGACGTGTTTTCCTGGAACACAGGAGTCTGAGCTTAGTTTTCCAGGTGCATCTTTGTTGCAGGCAGCCAATTCGTTCGTGTTTGGATCCTTTCAAGTGCCTCCTCCTTCTTACTGGTCGCCTTCTCTGACCCAGCCTCTGTCACATTTTGCTTCTTCTTTGCTTTGTAGTTCAGTCTCTGGCATTGGGAGCGTTTCTCCCAGCCAATGTCAGCATATAAAGTTCTCAATCAGGATAGGCACTGGCGGATGACTGGTTCAACTGGCTGTGTGGCTTCTGTCCGTCTCTGTGGCCTTCCTCTCCCCATAGAGTGGGATGATGCCTCGTTCACACTGAAGGCATCTCTGAACCAGGAGTTCCATTCCCATCTGTGGAAACTTTGTGGGTGTATTTCTGTGACAGTTTGTCACTATAGTTGCTTTCTCAGCCCTGTGTTCTGTGGATCCAGAATTTTCCTTTGTCCTGGGTCTTGCTCTTTCTCCTCACCTCCATCTTCATGTGTATCTGCCTTTGAACTAGCAATTTAGTTCTTCCTGGTGAGGATTGACTGGATTTGGAGCAATCAGAGGGGGTGATAACCCCATACACACTCACACACATGGGTGCATACACACATGCCCCACCCCCACACCCTTGGCCTGAATGACTGGTAGGGGAAGGCAGCACTTGGTTGGCCCATTGACCTGGTGGAGATGGGCAGAAACTTGGGACTCACCCCTTGGTCCCAAGTTGCCTGTTAAGGGTTCACTAGATTTTAGAAGGAACTAAATTAGTCATAGAGTTACAGAGCACTTCTCTCCCAACCCCTCCATATTCTAGACAAAGAAACAAGCCAGAAGGGCCCAGTGGCTTGCTCAGAGTCATGCAGCAAGATGATGACAGTTGTGATACTCTGGGCCCCTGGCTCCCAGTCCAGGCCTTTGACTTTCCCCTATTTGACTTACTATGACTGGTCAGTGAGGATTAACCCTGTGCTTAACAAGCTGTGACTCTCAAGCCATACTGTAAAGGTTTGCATCCTGGCTCTTCACTCATTCTCTGTGTGACCTTAGGCAGGTTAATGACTATACTTCAGTATGTCCATCTATTGAATTGGGCTGTTTTGAGGGTCAAATGAGTTAATATATATATAAAGCATTTAGAACAGTGCCTGACACACAATAAATACATTATTATTATCACTGTCAGTCTACCAGTAAGCAAGGACTCATTGATATGTACTTTGTGCCCTTTGGGACTGTAATTTGGGACTTTCTATGTCTTCTTAAATACAATCAGGACCATTGAATCTTTCCTCCCATACAGTTCTACCACCAGACACACAGGCTGAGAGATAAGAGGCCTAGGAAGTTGTCACTAAAGTACTGGTAACTACTCTTGATTAGAATCCTCAGTAGAACCCTGCTAATGGCCAACATGCACCATCTTTCATCTCATCTTGGTGATGTGAATATCATGGGGACAGATTCCAATCTTATAAGCATTCAACTTTGGGTCCCTTTTTTTTGCCAGGCCCATAACCTTGTCACAGAAAAACAGATGAGTGTTTTCTCTGGACCACAAATGGATACTTGTTACATTTTGTCCTCCAAAGAATGGCCCTTGCTGGCACTGGAATTGAAAGAGAGCCCTGAACTATTGTCTGTAATTTGCTGTCTTGTGGCGTTAGAGGCAGATTGTGTTATAATTTTCTTCCTTCTCTTATGGGTACTTGTTTAAGTGAAAACAGCATAGCCCTAACACCATACATTTTCCTTTCATGAATTATAGGACATTCTTTTAAAGATTATTTTAAAGAAAACAGAACAACAACATAAAGTTCAGAAAATAAGAGAAATCACTATAATTTCAGCACCTAACATTTCCTGTTTCCAGTTTTTGCACCTTCTCATCAAGATTTTGATCGCTTGTGTGTATTTTACAATCTCATTCACTGCAAACAACTTTATATCTTCTATCTTAAGCATTTGCTGCATTGCTGTTGTCTTTCTGATCATTGTTAATGACTTAATTGAGTAGTTGTATCATTGATGGGAAAACTAATCTCCCATTACTCAAACCTTCCAGATAGGTTTTGTTTTGGCTACTACAAATAACAATATAATGAGCTATTTCACACATGGTTTTTAAAATGTTTTTATTTTGAAATAGTCTGGGACTTACAGAAGCACAGAAAATTCCTACATGCTCTTCACCAAGCTATCTCTACTGACAAAACCATAGAACAATCTCTTAAACCTGGGAAATGAACATGGAATATAATACTGTTGACCAGTCTATAAACCTCACTTGAATTTCACTAGTTTTCTTGATAATGACCATTTTCTGATCAAAAGTCCTGTTCAGGATCCTCCATTGGTATTTAGTTGTGTCCTTCATCTTTTTCAGTCTGGGGCAGTTCCTCATCATCCTTTGTGGCCATCCTGTGTCTTTCATGACCATTGCTCTTTGATGAGTACCATCTAGTAATCATGTAGCGTATCCCTCAATTTGGGTTGATCTGATGTGTTCTTATGGATGGATGCCGGTTGCACATTTCTGGCATAACCCAGGAGCAATGTGTCATTTGTAAGTATCAGATCACGAACTGCCTGATTGAGCTGGGTCTGATTCTAGTGATACTAACTTTTGTGTCTGAACTACTCTTAGAAAATTGGTTTAGAAGAGACTCCAGAAATGATTCCTGACTTGAAGGATGTGTTACTGGCTTCTTTTCTTATTTGCTCTGTGACAAGGAGAATGGGAAAACAATTAAGACTTGTGAGATGCTGAGTCAAAACATAACATCAGAGCCTAACTGGAGAAACTTAGGAAAAAAATAGGGCCTCTTCTTTGTTTCTTCAAGTATGATAAAAATAAAGCATCTAAACTGCAGCCTGGTATTAGGTGACCTCAGGCTTTGGATTGTGGGTCGGTACATATTTACCAGTGGATAAACTCCCTTCTAAAATAGTCTAGCAGTGTGGCTATCAGGTCCTAACTAGAGGTCTGCGCAGCATTTGAGAGTTTGTCCTCAAGGATAGGATATCATTTCTCAGGCTCATGACTCCTGCTGGCTGCGTGGATCCTTGCATGGACTGCCATCAAACACCAGGTTCTCACCATGCATTTTGGGCAAACATAGTTCTGTCCCTTCAGTGCCTCTGGGTTTTGTTGTGTATTATTAGAGCCAGCTTCTGACAGTTGGCTTGTTACTACTTTTTTCCACTTCCCAAATAAGAACCCAGAAAAAATGCAATTGGAGTCACTTTCATGGGCAAGAGGAAAGAAAGGACATTATGAGACCAAATTATGAAGTGCAACCGTTGCCTTGCCCCTTCTTTCAGAGGCCCTGCCCCCTCAACTTCCTGAGCCCTGCCCCCTAAGCTGCATTCATGCTGCTCAGTCCAAAGCCTCCCTTCCATCCCAGTCCACCAAAGTCTACCCACCTGAGCACTCCATGCCCCAAAGTTTCCCATTTCCTTTCTTTTATTAAGCTACCTCTCCTTTGGTATTACCTACAAAAAAAAAAATCCTGCAAAATCATATTAACAAGTCATCCTTAGCCTCTGAGCATGTCAGCGGTCTGTGTGTATGAACTCAAGTGATCCTCACAGCCATCTTGGGAGTTAGGGCTGCTTGCTGACTTGTGTTTCTTAATGGCAAGGATAGGTTCTGAGAAATGCACCATTAGGTGAGTTTGTCATTGTGTACATATCTTATAAGGACACAAACTTAGATGGCATAACCTACCACACCCCTGGGGCAGATAGAGAACCCACCACCATGATGAGGTCCTTTGTTGCCAAAATGTCATTATGCTTTGAGTGAATGGATTACTCCTTCCCTTTTACACTGAAAGGTACACAGAGAAATTAAGAAATGTGACTAAGGTCACACAGCTAGGAAGAGAAAGAGTAGAATTTAAACCCAGGCAATTGGTCTCAGAAAGTCCACTTCTAGCCACAGCTCTGTGCTGCTCCTTTGTTAAGATGTGAATGACTGGCAGCAACAGAATTATCCTCCTAGGTGTCTTTGCTTATTAACCCATGTGAACTCTGGTGAACATTGCATTTAGAGTTGGGGATGAGTGCAAGAGATTGACTTTAAAAGGAGACACTTCCTCTGTATTCCTCCCAGGTAAGTTTGTCTCAAGAGAGGACCCTGACCCCATACTCACCTGTGGCCTTCAAAGGAGGGGGGAGGGGGGACAGGGGCAGACATTCTTTCAACAAAAAGTGAGTACTGCCTGACCTTAATTTTTGAAGTCCTGACTTTCTAGCAGATTTTAAGTTAATTATCCAAATAGAAGAGACTTTAGAGGAAGAAAGAAGAGTTTAAAGTGTTTAATCTAAAACACCTGCATCTGCAGGTCAGGGATTTGCAGCTCTGATTGGCCAGAAGCCCAGCATTCCAAACTATAGGCCTTGCTGTTGGGGGACTCATCAGTCCAGGAAGGACACAAAGACCACTGTAGCCCAGTTCCCCATCCTTGGCATAAGTCAGAGAAGTTAGGAAGATGTTCTGTCATGTCCTGAAGACCTTCTAGCCACTTCTGCTCTCCTCTCACCACCTCTGTATGTCTAATGTGCCTTGAAGATTCTGATTCAGTAGGTTTGCTAGTGAGCCCAAGTCTCTGGACTTTTGCCAAGTCCCATGCACGGCCAGATAACCGTTGTCCTGGGTGTCTTCCAGATTCAGAGTCCCAACTCTCGTAAACCCATGCCAACTTCCAACTGCTCCCTAGGTGAAATCTCCCAGTTCAGGGGCTTTGACTTTGAGCCTTCTGCATGTCCTTCTGCATGCCCTCTCATACTGAGGAGCTGTACATATAGTGGTTAACTTGGCAGACTCAGAACTCAGATCTCCAACATCAAACACTGGCTCCTTTCTGATCATCCGGGGGACCTTGAGAAAGTTCTTTAATCCCCTCAGGTAACATGAATAGTGTGAATGAACTGCCTTATGGGACAGGAAGAAAATTAAGAAGAGTCTATGCACATGAAGCACCCTAGTGACTGCACGTTGTGCCTTTCTGAAAGGGGGAGCACTTACTCAGAGAGCTGGAGTGTCCCAACTGCGTGCTTGGTTAACTTAACCTTTTGAGACTTCCATTTCCGCATACCTAGCAGACTTGGAAGATTTTCATTACAGCTATGAGATTGTTCTTGGCACTGTATGTGGTTCCACAAACATAGTCTGATTACAAACTCACTAACGATTCTCCAGATTGTCCTATAAGAATCAGGCAGATTTTACTGCTCGGGTTAATTTGTCTGTGTTAACATCCTCATCACTTATAATTCATTGCATAGTCATCTGCTTGCCTCTCTGATGGATCAGCAGGTATGTTAACCATGTTCCTTTCTTTGAGGCCAGACTGACCTCCCAACCTTTTATCACCCAACTCACCTCAACTCATCCCTAGCTGGGGTACTGAGTCAGAGGCCCCCATACAAAGAAACTCCAGGAGTATGGGAAGGGTTGAGGTCCGAACCACAAAGCTGAAAGTGCAGCGTCAAGCATCAGCCTGAGCAGATTTGGGGAAACTAGGGGAAAGAGGCCCTGGTGGAAAGTCTGGGGTGACTTTGGAGAGGGCCAGGCTCCACACTGAGGCCCACTGTTTTTGGACTGGTCATAAAGGAGGACACAGGTAGGTCCAACTGATTCAGAAGGCCAGAGATGAGGCCTTGCATGGCTCTTCAGGAGCCACAGCCTCTAAGGAAGCCTCCCACCAGTTGCACTGGCCGGGTGGGGGTGAGCCTGAGTCTGTCTCTCTCTCCTTAGGTCAACAAGGCTCTGAAGCAGAAGTCCGACATCGAACACTATAGGAACAAGCTGCGGCTCAAGGCTAAGCGGAAGGGCTACTACGACTTCCCGGCCATGGAGACGAACAAGGCTCAGACGGAGAGAAAGAAGATGTACGAAAAGTCCCCGAAGGAAATCGAGCACGTCTTGGACCCAGATCCAGAGCTGTGTGCACCATTCACTGAATCTAAAAACAGGTGCGGGCTCTGGGATTCTAAAGTTGTGCGGGAGGAGGGCGGAGGCTCCACATTCCTGGTTCCTTGGGCTCTGAGCTCAGATGCCATCATCACAGGCTGCTGATCTGGGCCACGCTGGTCTGTGTGAACAGGTAATGCTGTAATGAGTCTGGAAGAATGGAATTGGAGCTATTAAAAAGAAATACTTGGACAAACCATAATTGTCCTTTAGCTTAATGATATTTTCTGACTCCTAGCTGTGTTCAGAGTGGGGTGAAGATATAATTATCGGCAGTTATGCAACTTGCAGATCAAGGGACACTGAATTTTTTCAATTATTTTAGCAACTCTCTGGCATAGACAAAGCAAATTGCAGACCTCACCTTTCCATTCAGCCTCAAGTTCAAGTAAGTGTTTTCCACATAGATTTCTGTGCAGAGTTCACCCCTTTAAGTTATAGATTTGCTCATAAGTTGACTGGCATCCACTCTGCATTAGGCACTGTGCAAATGCTGAATATATCAGGGCCATGCTTGTCTTTCCTCATCCATGCCATTTATTCAACTCATTCAACATTTTATGGCAATGAGACAGCCCATTCACTGGATGTGATGCAAGAGGAAGATAACCTCCCCCGAAGTTTATTACTCACAATTGCAATGGGCACTTGATGTGTGAGGCATTGCAGGGATCTAAAGGGGGACTATAGCCTAGTGAGGGAGGGTTAGACCTGGTGGTTTGAACTGGCATCCTTCCGAGTTCTGTTGCTAAGAGATTGGGCTCGCCTGCTGGGGAAAGGGGTAGAAGCTGGCACAACTCAACCCGCTTGCCTTTCTGCTTTCCCTCTTCAGTCCAAAGTGCTGTCATGCAGGGACACCGTATCTGTCAAATATACATTCCTCTTGGCGACAAGCCCTAGCTTTGATCATATCAACTCTTGGTCCAGTCTGTAGCTGGGCAGATGCACCCTGCATGGACGGGGTGGAACAGGACAGTTCTGGTTGAGTGGGGATCATGAAAAGCAAAAATGGCTGTGTGACGGGCTTGGATGGAGGCCACAGAATCAAGCTGAGAGGTGGGGCCAAATGTTATGAATGGAATTGACATCGTTTTATTTATAATAGAGAAAAGAAGGAATTCTCAACCAGTGATTAATTTACCATGCTTCTAATTAGGCTTGGTGGGTATGACAAACAATTGATCTCAAATCCCACCGTAACAGTGGTTACAATACATGTGTCACTGTGCTCATAATGATAGGGGAAAAAAGAGAAGAGAGGGGTTTTATATAAGGGGGGGTTTTGAGCTTTGAACTTTTTTCTTCAATGATCTTTTATGTATTTTTTCAGGATTTCCTACTGACATTCAGAAAGTGAATCAAAGATCATGCACAAATAAGAGGAACTTAGCTTGGATGATATCTGAGAAATAAATAAAACTGTCAGTTAAGGTTTTTTATAAGGAGGATGGGCTTTTTTTTTTTTTTTTTTTCTGTAGAGATATCTCTCCACTGCCTAGCAGAATTCAGGCTAGATTCCTTGACAACCTATGGATGCAAGGAGTATATAGTTAATTCTTGGTAAATTCTTTAAAGACATGAAGTAGTATCTCTAAAGTGCCAAAACTAATGTTAAACCTTCTTTGACCAGTTAAGGGAAAATCATGAGTTGCCACATATGTGCTGAGTTTGGGGTAGGACTGAAGATGGGTCAGCAAGATATGGCCAAGGGACTGGAAAGAGTAACAGAGAAAAACAGTCATGAAGACTCAGTACACTCTGAGCTGCTTCTTGTCATATTTTGGTGGTGAGTCCAGAAACTTCTGTGTTGTCTTTACAGGATAGAGTTGCCTGTTCATTGCTGCTCACAGTTTCATTACCCAGAAGTTCTATTCTTGAGGACCTAGTACTGTGGAGTACAAGGAAGCACCTCATTCTCTAGTCCAGAGGTAGTGTCAGTGACCAGAATTTTAGCCTGAAACTGAAATAAGTCAAAGACAAAATTTGATTTCAGATGTTGACTCATCCCCAAATCTTAAAAGTGTTCCCACTTTTTCTTTAAAGACAAAAGGACACCCCATTCTTTTTGGGGTTTTTTGAATTTTATTTTTTTATTGATTGTCCATACACACACATATATATATACACACAACACACATATATATGTGTATATCATATTGTTGTCTACCCCAAGATTCTCCCATCACTTTGTAACCCATGAACCGTCTATATCCCCCTTCCCCAATTTTACTCTCCTGCCCCTCTCTTGCTCTATGCTTCAATTCTGTTGGCAGTTTAAATTTTTTCTTGTTTATTTGTTTGTTTGTTTTCCCTGTGTCCTTCATATAAGTGTGACCATCCAGTATTTCTCTGTTTCTTTCTGGTTTGTTTCCACTAACATGATTTCCTTCTAGCTCCATCCATGTTGCTGCGAATGACATAGTTTGTCTTCTTTAATTGATGCATGATATTACATTGTGTAGATATACCACATTTTTTTCTGCCATTCTTCAGCTTTGGGGCATTTGGGCATTTGGGTTGTTTCCATATCCTGATGATTGTAAATAGTGCCCGTTCTCTTTTTTTTTTTTTTTTTTTTTTGAGACTAGGTCTCGCTATTTTTGCCCATGGAACTACAGGCTCACATTGCCCGGAGTACCACAGACTCAAGTAATCCCCAGCCTCAGCTTCTCAGGTAACTGGGATTACAGGCATGCACCACCACGCCCAGCTATTTTTTTGGGGACTAGGTCTTGCTATGTGTCCCCGGCAGAACTCGAACCACTATCCCTGGCCCGGGCCGTGGCCTCCTAGGCTGTCACCTACAGGCATGCGCCACCATGCCTGGCCTAGTACCCATTCTTATATTATTAAAATCTCACCCAGGACATGCAGAACAGAGGCAGATGCTGTCAGGTTGCCTCAGGTAGTGCCCTTGGCTCCACGCTTCTGCAGGCCTGTCCGTATCTCTGACTCACCTCAGGGATGGTTTCTTCGCCTTCCTGGACCAGAAGTGTCAGGTTGTAATGCTCACCAGAACAGCTTCAGCTAGTGGTAGATGGGAACTGATGGATAACTCTGTGTTTGAAGATACATTGTCATCATTAACATGTATTTGGGCTTCTCTATTTGATTATTTAACATCTGGGGCCTCTCCCTGGCCTGACTCCAATTCCAATCCCTAGAAATAGCAAAATCTCACCTGCAGGTGTGGCTTCATTTGCAAACCAGCACATTGGAGGCCAACTCCAGGCACCTCCTTTATACAGGGCATTCAGGCTCTGCACTCCGTCCCCTGACCCCCATCACCCTAGCCAGGTGCCAGACAATTAGGCAACCCCTCCACTCCAGATTTTGCCAGAATTATTCAGATGAGCCCGTCCTTCACCTGCCTGCCCTGTCTTGCCTGTTCTTCCCCATGTAAACTACAGTAAAGGTTCTTGTCCACATTTTGCCTTCATACCCGTTGGGTTATGACTGACCCTGATACTTTCCCATGTGGCCCCCCCTGGCATGGTGTGTCCCTTCTTCTTGGCATCTATATGTGTAACAAGCTGTCTTTTCAATGGCAATCACCTTCTTATCTGTTGGTCTTGCCATCCCTGAATGAAATGAAACCTTAACATTTCAAAGCAACTGTCTCCCATATTTCTTTAGTGAGTTTGATCCCCACTTACCTCATCTGCCGTACATCATGCCTATCTCTGACCTCCTTCCCATTCCGCTCTCATTTCCCCACTTCCCAACTCATGGTTCCTGGACTCCACTTCCCTGTAAATCACTTGCACTCAAATCGTCACAATCTACTTCTTGGGGACCCAGCCTACAGCAATGACTAGTGAGGACAGAGCTCTGATGGGAACAGTGCCCCCTCCTCCTCAGTGGCTCCAGTTCATCTTTGTGGAACCCAAGTATTGCATATAACACAGTTTGTAAACTACTTTTGTAAACTATAATGGGATTTAAAGGTCCCTAAAAAATATAAATTTGTCATGATCCACCCAGAAATCCTTTCAGAGATAAAAAAAAAAAACCTATTTCTCAATTTTGCAAGTTTCAGAATTTATTGAATTTTAAAGTGAATAGCAAAGTACCTATAGGAAATGAAAACATCTAATGGAATTTTACCTAGTAAAATTGCATAACTTCTCTACCTGGGAGCCCAATTTATTTCTCGTTGTTCATACACCATCCATACACATCATGACTTGGTCACTTGAGATCTGTGTGAAACAGCGACCTTTAAGCTCTTTATCACAATGGAACTTTGTCTTTGAAGAAAAGGAGATGGGAGTGCAATCCTGAGTCTAAACTTTCCCCCAGCCATAGTTTTTGAAAGAACTCTACCCTCTGGCTATTGTAGTTTGAATACTCCAAAATAACCTACTTTAATGTCAATTGCTAATCCTAGTATTTACTCCCCCACCACCCTTATTAGTAATCTTTTCTAAATGGGCTAATTGGCAATCTCAGGACAGTGATGAAGTCTGCTTTTTCAAAAAAATTTATTTGTAATTAGGTCAAGGATAAGAATTCTTTGGGGTCTGCTTTAAAGTGTGAATCACTCAGAACACATTATGTGTCAGAAGGTTGTGCTTCATTGATAAAGGAGATTTCTAATTACAGATAACTATAGGGCACAGTTTGTAATGTTAGGTTTAAGTTCTATATTAGTCAGGATCCTTTTGGTTGCAAATGAGGGAAATTCAGCACAAAGTGGTTAAGTGAAAAGAGAACTCTCTCATTGAACATTATTTGAAAGGTCAAGGCTTCAGGCATGGGTAGATCCAAAAAGTCATTCAATGTCTCTCATTTCAACCTTGCTCTTCCTTTACTTTTTGTTGGTTCCTTTTAAGCCTGACTCTTACCTCAGAGTGGCAAACTGGCTGCCAACAACGCTAGGCTAGGCAATCCTATATTCTTAGAAACCTCAGTGCAATGCAGTGATTGTGCAGCCTAAGTCACGTGCCTACCCCTGGAGGAAGGATTGCCCCCAAAGAACATAATAGAGTCTCTACCAAAAGAAGGTTGTCATAAGGACCAGGCAAGCAGAGATCATAGGTGTTTTCTGGACACATGCACTCTCCTCAAGTTGAAGGAAGATCTGATAGTGTATTTAATTGCAAGGGCAATGTTTTGCTGGGATTTCTAGTGCCTACACTGAACTAACAGTGTGTGACTGTTGTTAGCTGGGTATGTGATCATGAAAAAGCATGTATACCTGCCAGGTGTCTGGTTTCCTGCATAGTCATTGGGAATAGATAGTATAATCATAGAATCTTAAAATTGAGACAAAATAGGTGGTATTAGGGGAGTGCTTTGAAGATAAATGCCTGAAACACATGTTATATTCAGAGTGAAGTTTCTTGTTAGATAAGAAGGAAGTTGCTAGTGATCTTATCTCACCTTTGTCACTCTGCAAGATCACATGGACATCACCTGTCTCCATTCATAATAGCTTTCTCTTACAGAAGAAAAAAATCACACCCAGATCCTCACAACATTGTGTTTATTTCCCACTCCTTAAAAATAACTCTAACATTGGACATTGGAGTAAATGGAGGTATTTCCTAAGGAGTGGTGAGTGAAGTTTCTGAACATTCCTCTCTCTCCCTGGACCTTCACATTCTAGGCCCAGATTGTTTTATGCCAGTTTGATGTACGTCTTGGCTAAAATGTCACCTTCCTAGAACAGCCTATCTAAAGGTGTCCCCCATCCTAGTCACCCTCTGTCGCATCTTAATAGCACTTATTCTTTGAAAATATCATGTGAATTGTTTTTCTCCTTCATTAGAAAGCAAACTCCAAGGGGAGAGCTATGTCTGTCAAGCTCACATAGATCCTTCTTCTAGTCCACAAGGTCTGTCCATAGTAAGCACTGAGGAAATATTGGATAGAGGGATGGATGGAGAATGGAGGGATGAAGGTAGAAGGATGGGTGGATGTACTTATAAGCACCAATTTACCTCTAAGCTTATGGCTTCTTAGCCTAGAAGGGAAATCCTTGTGGTGAAGGTAGAACAGAAAATCTATCAGTAGTTGCAGTATTAAGCGGCCAAGCAGCCCATTAGCCGCAGGGTTTATTAACACATCATGGAAGCCTGCGTGTGAAATCAGAAAGATGAAAAGGAACAGGAGGCTGCTGAGTCGACAAAGTCAGCAAAAGCAAGTTTGTTCTCCAGCTAGCTGTCCTCAAGGGTCAAGAGAGAGTCCCTTGCTTTGCTATCAGCAGAATTTTAGATGAAATTGCAGCACTGCAATTGATTATTGTCACCTAGTTTCCATATGAAAGGATATTTACAATTAAGCCAAAAGGTTAAAGCATCTGGAAATAAAACCTTTATTCTACTCTCTTTTTTTCTTTTCTTTTTCTTTTCTTTTTTTTTTTTTTTTCTTTGAGACTAGGTCTCGCTATGTTGCCCAGGGTTGTCTCGAACCTGCTGACTCAAGTGATACTTAGCCTCAGCCTCCCAGGTAGCTGGGATTACAGGTGTGCACCACCACACCCGGTTTATTCTACTCTTTCTATGGTTCCTCATGGCCCAGTAACAAACACCGTCAATTCTGAGATTTGCCAGACAAATTCAAATCCTTCATTGGTTGCCTGTAATTTGGATCAGTGGAGAATTCCATCTGTCAGGGCATTTGCTGCATCATAACACGGGTTGAATTTTCTTCAGGCAACAGATGAAGAACTCCGTCTACCGAAGCCGGCAGAGTCTGAATAGCCCGAGTCCGGGGGAAACAGAGATGGACCTTCTGGTGACGCGGGAGCGACCCCGGCGTGGAATCCGTAACAGTGGATATGATGTAAGTCTCTGGCAGACTGAGGCGAATACCGGCTTGGCTTTTCCCCAAAAGCAAACACGATAGAAGATCTCCTAAGGTTTCAGTTTACTGTACGTTTGTAGAATTTAAAAAGACACGACAATGTTTTCTATTTTATTATTCTTTATTACGCATCTGTTTTTGCAAGTGGAATACGTCAGGTTAGCAAATTATTACTAAAGGGGTCTTGATTTCTCGATTTGGCCATTTTATGGATAATGCATTTTTGACCTTCAACTCAACAGAGATTGTGTATGTGCTGCTTTCTCACTCCCTGCCCTTAGAAGTTCAGTTGGCACTCTGGACAAAGGCTAGCATTCCCTTGAACACGGGCTTGTTTTAAACCATAGCAAAGCGGAGAGTTGGATTTGTTCCTGATTTCATAACTTCTCAATATGCCATGGAAACAATGTGATGCCCAGCAGAGGAATCTGTGATTTCATATAATGAAGCATATTCAGTGTGCAGTGATACTCCAGATTCCAAAGATCCTAACCCCAATCAACTTTCCCAGGTGATGAATAACAACTTAGTGTCCCCAACAAATTGTTTACTTCCAATCACGTGTGGTCAACATGTAGGAAGCCAGGTGAACCATTTCTGGTTGGATTTTCAATAATGCTTCCTCCTGCCCCAGAACATCAAATATACTCTTGAACTGACTCTTAGGACTTATGAAAAAGACTTCTTCCCACATTTCAAAATGTACCCCAACTACAGCTACAAATTTTTTCTGTAATTCAAATATGCCTGGGTCAACTTTTGTTGTAATCCAAGAATTTGTCATTTGAAAATGATGCTTGAGTTCTTAAATTATGCACATAGAAAGGGAAGGTTTTTTCCCCTCCTTTCACTTCAGAAGCCATTACTGCCTTTCTTATATAAAACAGTTTGATAGTTTGGTTTTATAAAATTCCAGACATTTTAGGCATATCTTTTTTCCCCTCTAGGTTAAATTCCATGTTACTTTTTTCCTTCTCATAAAAATATTGCTTATACCAAACTCAGTCATTATTTTGGTAATCAGCCTGTGGTTAAAAATCAGGCATTTGAGGTTTTTACTAAATCTCTTCCAACCAACAATGAAAATGTTCTCTTTGAATGCTTGTCTTTAGGAACTTTTTCTTCAGCTCAGTCACCTGAGGTATAACAGGATTCTTAATTTATTTCAAGGTTGGTATTAATAGGTTCCTTGTGAGATTCTAGGCACAAACATTTTTGCAGTTTGAGGAAATAGGCCAGAGGTTTCCCTATGAGTCCTAAAAAGAGAATGTTGCAGATTGCTTAAAAAAACTATGACTTGACTTGCAATAACCTCTTCATACTTTTGGAGTGATGAACTAGTAAACAGTAACAAAAGAGACATGAACTATAAAACACGATTGCCCACCCCATACAAACATGTATGAATGTTCCAGTTACAGATTGCTTTAGAGGAGGCTGGCTTCATTCAGATAATTTCCTAAAAAATGTTTATCTCTTTGAGAAGTACATGCAATCTCAAAAACACTAGCAGATGTGAATTTCCTTAAGATAAAATGATCATCTAGGGGACAGTTTCAAGAATTTAGATTGTTGACTATAAGAATGCAATTACTTTTTCTATCTCCTCCTGTGCCTTTTATTCTAATAAAATAAAAAGTGGGTCTCATTTACTGACTACACATCCCCTATTCAGTTTTTTGTGTATATTATCTAATTATATTTGCACAGTTACCAGTCAAATACTTTCATTCTACCTATTGTATAAGTGAGGAAACTGAGGTACAGAGCAGTTACATAATCTGTCCACCCAAATATAGACCTTACCCCCTTAACCACCAGGTCGTCTAGCTCCCACAGACACAGCCCCAATAGACATCTCTCTTCACAGCATAATAATATATGTCCTGTTCTGCTGATCTCTAGAAGACGCTCATGTCAGGTCTCACAAGGATTCTGACATGCATAATTCTCCCAAGCAAAAGATCAGCAGGTAAAGTAGGGGGTGGGGGGGAGTCATAATTTTAAACAATGCATCTTCTTATGAGCTCTTCATTTTCCAGAAATGCCAAAGTATTCCTGGCAAAAGAAATCATGAGCCCAGCAGTGACCAGGTCATTCAGTTGGAAACATGTCATTCTTCCTACTGGGTCTGGGGATCTTGAAGCCAGGCTAACATATCCAGTGACAGCTGCCAGCTTAGGAAGCACCAGGGGAACACGCTCCTTGACATGATAGAAGCAGAAGCACTGGGAGTTGATTTGTGAGTCTTCCATAAGTTAACTGCTGTAGATTTCCAAAGGAAAAAGCCTACATGTAAAAAGTAAATAAAGGGGTCAGGCATGGTGACGCATGCCTTTAATCCCAGCCTAGGAAGGGAGGCAGAGACTAGGAATCGCTTGATTCCGTGGGTTCGAGACCCGCCCAGGCAACTTAGCGAGACCTAGTCCCAAAACATAGCTGGGCGTGGTGGCGCACACCTGTAATCCCAGCTATCTGGGAGGCTGAGCCTGGGGATCGCTTGAGTCCATGATACCCCGGGCAATGTGAGCTTATTTTACCCCTGGGTAAAATAGTGAGACCTACTCTCAAAAAAACAAAACAAAACAAACAAACAAAAAACAAAACTAAATAAATGAAGAGATGAGTGAACAAACACATGCTCCACAGGTGAATCTCAGCCTCAGGATTGATGGCAGCCTCAAGTGTTATAGAATTTTTCTTTTTTTTAAATCCAATTTGTTTATTTTTAATTAAGCTTATTGAGGCAATGTTGATTTTCAATGTTGCATATGTTTCAGGGGTATAGGTTCACACCTCTACAAATGTATGTTCTCTTTTTTTTAATTTGAAAATTCATTTTATTGATTTGTCACATTTGTGCATTAATTGATCCCTCCTCCCCCC
>PVHY01026132.1:0-17639 GCA_004024945.1 Uropsilus gracilis
TTTTTTTTTTTTTTTTTTTTTTTTTTTTTTCTTTTGAGACTAGGTCTCGCTATTTTTGCCCATGGAACTGCAGGCTCTCATTGCCCAGGGTACCATGGATAAGCATTCCCCAGCCTCAGCTCCCCAGGTAGCTGGGATTACAGGCATGCACCACCATGCCCAGCTATTTTTTTGGAACTAGGTCTCCCTATAGGCCCCAGATGGGACTCGAACCGTGATCCCTAGCCCCGGCCGCTTCATAGGCTGAAGCTTAAAGGCACAAGCCACCGTGCCCGACCCTCCTTTAGTTTTTTTAAATTTTTCTTATAAAGAACTGATGCCTACTTGTGCTCAATATAGTGGTCCTGCTGAATAACTCTAAAAGACCTGATTGGTACAGGAGTATGTAATCTTTGTTTTAAATAAGGAGTAGCTGCTCTTCTCTGAACTTTATGAAATGGTTTATTATTCCACTTTGGGGAACCTAAGCTCACTAAAGAATATCAGATAGCTATTCCTGAAATTGAGGAGGTTGAGCATTATTTTATTTTATTTTGAGACTAGGTCTCGCTATTTTTGCCTGTGGAACCGCAGGCTCTTGTTGCCCAGGGGGCCACAGACTCAAGCAGTCCCCAGTCTCAGCTTCCCCAGTAGCTGGTATTACAGGCACACGCCAACACACCTAGCTATGAGGTTGAGCATTATTAACTAAATAAAGCTTTTCTTAATGTTATGTGTAGGAAATAATTGTTAGAACATTAAACATGAAACTAACTAGTAACATTTGTCAATTCTGGTGTAAGCTAAGTGTAAGTTACAGATAATTATTTAGAACTGTCTATAAAAATGAGGTTTTTTAAGCCTGATTATTAAGAATTTGAATGACAGGTAAATGGCACTTGTGAAGCATTAATTATGGGTAATGTCCCTTTTTTAATGTTTCCTGACTTAGAAGGTGGAGATGCTTTTAGGCTCTGCTTTGGTGGACAATGCAGAATTCTGAATTTTGAATTTAATTTTAGACTAGTTATCTCAAAGGAACTGTTTTCAACTAGTATAAAATACAATGTTATAATTATGGGGAGAATCAACTAAACTTATCTTTTTTAAGTGTAATTAAGTGACTCGGTATAGTTAACTTCAATCTTGTATAAATCTTTTCAAATTACTTTTGTGTGTTGTGTTTACATGACCCAAAAAGTACTGAGGGTCTCAGACCATTTTCATAAGTGCTTTTTAAACAGGGCTGTCATGTCTGGTTTTTCTTTGTTCTAATAAAAATGTTTAAAGAGTTTTGTTTGTGTTTCAATAAAAACTGATTAAAGTTTGTTTTCTGTTATGCTCATGTCCTTGTGTGGAGCTAGTTTTAAGCGGAAACTGGAGTCTGAAAACTATTAATTATGAAATTACAAGTTGTTTGGGATTTACATTGTCTGCCATTTTCTGACATTCTTTTTCTGTTTTGTCTTAAGGTTATCTTTTACCTTTACTGCTCTTAACCTTTGCTTTTTGCAGAACCATCATTATCATATACAAAGAAAAGTAAATGAGGTGTCTGTAATCAAGAATTATTCCCTTAAAATATGATCAGTCTAGAAATTTTACATTACTTTCGGGATGGGGAAAGTTTCTTTCAGAAGACTGGCTTTACATACAGATACAAAGCTTTGGCTATAACTGAAGGGCAAAGCTGCAATTAATAATTTGATACTTTGAAAAGCCCTCTATAAAGGTTTTGATTTTTTTTTTTAAGTATACTTGGAATTTTAGAGGGCTCCACAAACATTTGCACCGTATTTCAACCACCATTCTGTGTGACATTTATAAAACATATCAAAAAATCCTTCATCTAAAGAAGTACACTTACTCTTGTCTTTATTTTATTATTAATCTTAAAACCAAAGTAGTTTACGTAGAGGGTCTCATCTAAAACTAGTTTCTTTGGTGTCTGTTCTCAAATTCATCTTTCTTGGTGTGCAAAAAACATCTTCTGTAATTTCAGTCACCTCTGAGAGCATTTTTGTGTCTTTTTAACTTTGTTACATCTTTCTGTAAAATCTAAGTTTTCCCTGTAGCTTAAAAAAGGTAATCCTTGTATTCATCATGTTTCCTTGCTTTAATCTACCATTGATGGAATTGTTCCCATAGTAAACCTGTTGAATTGAATATTACCTGATTTGCACTAATAATAAAGTTTAATATATTGAACTTTCAGTGCCTAGGTGTATGGGTGGATCAAATGTACAAAGCTTAACTGAACAGTACCGCCTAATAGAATTCTATAGCAACAGTAGGAGTTAATCTTTATATAGTAGTGATTATAAAATTGTTTCATCAAGGATGTTTGTTATGTACATCATTTAGTAATACTTTGTGAAGATCATGCATATGCATTGCAGATTCTTATGTAACAATTCTGAGGTAAAAATAATTAAAATACATTCATCCAGAAACATCTTGGGGGATAATATTCAGAATTTAATTGTTCATGGTGATTGCACTATTCTTGTGAAAAATTTATGGAAGTCTAATATAAACAAGGACCTTGTTTTCTTTTTCTTTTTCTTTTTTTAACCTGTTTTGAACTCTAGTGGTGCTGTAGCCCAGACATTGAGCATAAGCGTTAATGGATGCTAACTTTGGGAGTTCACATCTTTAAATCACCTGTACTTCCTGTACCTGGGTATTTTCTTGGGAGTTTTCCTGTTTCTATAGTGACCATACTTGGTTCTCCTTACCTTGTAAGACTAGAAATGAAGCGAGCACTGCCTGGTATAGGTGAACAGTATGAAGGCAGTTAGTTACATGACTTAAATTTGTGCAGAAATCTTTGAATTGCAGGAAGTCACTTATTTTTCTTCACATCTATCTTAACCTTAAGTTGATTTTGCTGCATAAAGGTCTCAACTATTTGTGTTTGGTCTTAGCTCTTTATAGTAGGTACTTGGACACTTAATGCTTCATTTACTTGTGGATTTACTTGGTTCTTTCTGATAGTGGTAATAGATCTCATTTTCTAAAGCAGAATACAACTGATTCATCTTTGACTTGCTGACCTTGGTTTTTTTATTTTTAGTCTTCTGGAACTTAAGCATCATAATATAGGGTGTATTTTTATTCTTCTAAAAGAAGAGACCCATCTATATTTTTATTGAAATTTTGATGTACTCCAAACATCTAACCCATCAATTGAAATGTTTTTAAATTCATTAAGAAATTCCCTTTAGTAGTTAAACTTCAGCATGAAAGACTACTTTTTAAATATATGCAGGCTCTGCATACATCTGAAATCTGTTTGCTATGTAATAAATTCCTTGTAAGTTTGAGATCTTAAATGTTTTTTTTTTTTAATCAACATGATGCATAAGTTTTTTTTTCTAAAAAAACGGCATCTACTTTAAGGGATTTATGACTAAAATTGCTTATTTTTCTACAGAGTTGTCTGCTGGTTCTCAGCTTGAAGAAGATTCTACAGTCCTTATTGATCCTTTTTCTTGGCGTTACCATTTTTTGAAGCAAAGTTAACTAGTTTTCTAGTTTGAGCTTTCTTTTTGGCCATCTTTTAAAAAAAAAATTTTTTTTAATCTATAAACTAGAAAAAAAGCTAGTTCTACAATGTCCAAGTCATTCCAGCAGTCATCTCTCGGTAGGGACTCACAGGGTCATGGGCGTGACCTGTCTGCAGCAGGAATAGGCCTTCTTGCTGCTGCTACCCAGTCTTTAAGTATGCCAGCATCTCTTGGAAGGATGAACCAGGGTACTGCACGCCTTGCTAGTTTAATGAATCTTGGAATGAGTTCTTCATTGAATCAACAAGGAGCTCATAGTGCGCTGTCTTCTGCTAGTACTTCTTCCCATAATTTGCAGTCTATATTTAACATTGGAAGTAGAGGTCCACTCCCTTTGTCTTCTCAACACCGTGGAGATGCAGACCAGGCCAGTAACATTTTGGCCAGCTTTGGTCTGTCTGCTAGAGACTTAGATGAACTGAGTCGTTATCCAGAGGACAAGATTACTCCTGAGAATTTGCCCCAAATCCTTCTACAGCTTAAAAGGAGGAGAACTGAAGAAGGCCCTACATTGAGTTATGGTAGAGATGGCAGATCTGCTACACGGGAGCCACCATACAGAGTACCTAGGGATGATTGGGAAGAAAAAAGGCACTTTAGAAGAGATAGTTTTGATGATCGTGGTCCTAGTCTCAACCCAGTGCTTGATTATGACCATGGAAGTCGTTCTCAAGAATCTGGTTATTATGACAGAATGGATTATGAAGATGACAGATTAAGAGATGGAGAAAGGTGTAGGGATGATTCTTTTTTTGGTGAGACTTCGCATAACTATCATAAATTTGACAGTGAGTATGAGAGAATGGGACGTGGTCCTGGCCCCTTACAAGAGAGATCTCTCTTTGAGAAAAAGAGGGGCGCTCCTCCAAGTAGCAATATTGAAGACTTCCATGGACTCTTACCGAAGGGTTATCCCCATCTGTGCTCTATATGTGATTTGCCAGTTCATTCTAATAAGGTGAGTTAATGCAACAGATACTTCTAATTTCTTTTACATTGTAGTGCCTATTCTGTATTTACCTATATCTTTTACTCTAATTCTATAGTCTGTTGACACTGAGTTGATCAAGAATTTTTATACTTTTGAGAACACTTATTTATTTGGAAGGTAATTGTTTTTGGGCATTTTAAACCAGGGCTTTACATTAATACAATCTACCTAGATTACTTCTGGCCACAAAGTTGTCATCCACTGGGATTATCTTGTTGGTTTTTGGCATCAATATGTTCTTCTTAATTACATATTTAAGCAGGATTTTTGTCTGCTTTGTTGAATTGTTTTAAGTATTTTTTTTTTGTTTTTGCAATGTGCTCTGCCATTCAGGATGCTAGATTTCAGCTTTCCATCTGTCTTGATTGCTGATTTGTATGTAGTAAAGTATTCTTGAACAATTCTCCTTTTTTTTTTCCTTACGGTGGCTACAGGGAAAGAGTTAATGTAGAGCCCTGGTGTTTGTTTCAGTGTGTTTCATATTTTAGATTAGTTCATTCTTCCTTTTTTAATTTCCCTCTAACAAACTCTCATACTATGACTGAAATTTTTCATCATTTTTTTTCTCCTTTTCCACAACTTTCTTAAACATACTTCAAAACTCACTTTTTATTATCCCATATTGCATCTATCCCTTTAGAGACTTGGAAAAATCAACTACTACAGTATCCTGCTCTGTGTTCCTCATAAGCATATTCTTTTTCTGATTTAGTCTCAGACTTCTGGTGTAGTCATTTGAGAGAGAAAAAAATTCTAATTCTTTGCTTTAATTTATCACATCTAGCAAAATGGGAACTTTTTCAAAATGCCCGTTAAATACGATGTCCTTTCTCTTTCAGTGTTTTCAAAATAACTCATTCTCACTGATTTCCCCCCCAATACATAATGCCATTGACTTAAAGTCAACATTATAGCATTCCACTAGCTTGATCTATATAATCTCATGGTCCATTTCCCTCCCCCCCATGTGTTGTTATAGTGTTCTCCTTAACTGAAACATGCTGCTACCATGAAATTGATTTGATGGTTACTATTACAGGATTTTTTCTTTACAGTGCTATCTGGAAGGGTCATTTTCTTTTCATATCTATTCCTTTTAAGTGCAATTTTTAGTATTTTTTAAAATTATTTTTTTAATGTCCGATTTAAAGGTATTGCCAATCGTTCCCTTTTCTGTTTTAAGCTTAGTATTTTTACCTCAGATAAAGAATTATTTTGTTTGACTTGATAGAATACTTTGGAAAATGTCTTTTAATAGTATTTCTTAGTTAAATATGTATATAATAAAAAATCTTTACAATTAATGTACAGATAGCTTACACAGTATTTGGAGTCCAGAATAGCATCAAATGCTGAATTTAAGTCCATAGATGAATCTTTATAAAATAGAAGTGTTAATTTTTTTAGCTTTAAGTGCAGGATCTAAACTCTGAAGTTTTAAGTCTGGTGCGAGTTGATTGAACTAAACATTTTGTTGGGTGACTCGCAGTTTTTTTTCTATTCTGTGTGTTTGGAGAAATAACAAAGTAAAAAAATTGTTTTCAGTTAGGTTTGCTAAATTCCAAGGAAATAGTCCATTTAAATGAAAGTTCTTTGCTACTGAAGTCATCATAAGTCAAAAAATGTTATTAACAATTTTCTTATCCTGATTTTAAGCAGTAATTTAATATTTGCTGCATGCACATTTCAGAAAACGAGTTAAGAAACAAAAGGAAAACAATGGGAGAACTTCTAATCAGAAATGTTTCTGATTCTTTTCTCAAGTTTGCTACCTTCTAGTTTCTGAGTAACCATATAAACAATTAACATGTGACCTAGATTAACAGAAGAACAATTTAGTAATATTTGCTGAAACTTCTAATTCATGAGTAAGATTGTCTTATCGTAGTGCAAGAGGTACTTCTAACCTCTATAAATGGCTTCAACTAGCTAATTTTTATATCCTGCTACAGTATTGGAAATGTGTAAAAAATATTTTAGAATCCCTTTGAGTTACAAAATGATGTTTTAGACTGAACCAATTATAAGAAGTTAAAATACTTGAATTCTCTTAATGTGTTCAAACTTCCTTAACATAGCTGATATTTTCAAACTATCTGCATTTGATTTTTTTGAAAGTCTCTTAGCTGTAGTCCTTTTGATAAATAATGGCTAGAAAATTTCCTGTGGTGAAAATAGATAATGAAAAAATTTTAAGCATTTCATCCTGCTCTCTGGTATTGCTGCATAACTTGGAAAATCTGTTCATTTCACTTAGCGGTAACGTTATTTAGCCTTACATGATCAGAAATTCTTCTTACTATGAAATAGACTTTTAGGTGAAAACATCTAATTTTAGTCATCATTATTTTTGATATTTTAAGTGACTTCCAGTGATATACTGTTGCTTTTGTTTCTTTCTAAGTCATTTTAGAACATCAAATTGCTTTTCTACACAACCTCAAACTTCCCTCAAATTCCTTTCACTTAAAGAAAACAACCCACTACAGCCCTTTCACTGTCTTGTCACTTGTTCATATTTTTCTTTTTAGTATTTTTTCTAGAAGCCCTAAAGTTATTCTTTATTCTACCATTCCAGAAGTCTCTCCAAATTATCCTTTCTCTATAACTTAGTTATCTCAAAAAGACATCAAGGTGAATGTATTTTTCCTATAGAACTTCTCAATTCAAAAAGTGAATCCTTCTTATTTATTAATCTGTTGTGAAAATTATCTCAATGTATAGAATCCAAAGATAAAGGTTATAAAAAATCTTTTGACTATTGTCACCTTAAACCAGTAGGTACTTAACTCATTCTTTGATCTTGATCTTCCTTTTAGTTTGAAAGATCACACTTTTTACCATAAATTATAACCTTTAAAAAGCTTGGGGGGTTGGATATAAATAATTTCGCTTCGCCTAAATAACCGTTTCCATCTCCTCTTAATTAGAAGCATGCCTAATAGAGTAACTTATATTCCTCTCCCAATAGATTACTTCTCAAATATGTTTTAAATAGAATCTGAATATTTTCAGTTCAGAAAATTCTAAGTTAAAGTATTTGTTTATTCCCTCTTATGAATGTTGTGAACTTGAGTTGTGGCGCCTTCTGCTTGCAGCCATTTTAAAACTGGCCTCCAACTCTGGTCTATTGCTCAGAAGTATAAGTTTTCTATATCCCAAATAACAGAATATCGAGCCAGCTAAAGAGATTGCTTCAAGTTCCTTAACTATTAGCCGTTTTCTAAAAAACAGTCGAATTGAGAGATAACTTCCCAGGTTCTCTTTGGATATGTTCAATCTTAGTTCTTTCATGGGATTTTAGTTAGTTCTATTAGGATATAGGAATACATGTAAATTATTGAAATAAATTATTTTTTAAAAATTAGAACCCCATTTATAAAATAGCGTTCTGAAGTTTGGTTGTTTATATATATATATATAAGTATTGCTTGTAATTTGATTCCTTAGTTCAGGTGAGAATTCCCCCCCTTAAATAAGGTCTGGCCATGTGTTAAATTCCAAATATAATTGTTCTAGATAGTGTGGGTGTTAAAAAAGGTATACCTCATTTTGTGGGAATTTGTGAAATCGTGAAACAAAGTAAAGCAGTAGTTGTAAAAACTAAGGTTTTAGATGCACTGTAATAGTTTATCTATTGAGCACTTCTGTGTGCCTGGGATTGTTCTGATAAGCATTTTACTTTTACTAATTTACATTTCATAAAATCTGGGAGATACTGAACCACAGTGATTTTTTAATAACTTTGGGAGTAGAACATAGGTAGTCAGCAGAGCCTATTTCTAATATTGCCTGAAATGTTTAGCATTTATAGGAGTTTTTTTTCCTAAAAGAAATTTTATTAGCATAATAGGGGAAATTAATCCCTTCAAATTTAAAATAACCCCAAAGGAACCAGATATTGATGGAATCTATTGCTGTCGTCCCTAAAATTTGGAAATAGGCGTTCCTGAAATTTGCTTCATTACATTTGGGGATTATTATGGGCATTTAGTTTTATGATAAATGGAAACATTGTAGAGACATCATTCCTATTGAGTTATTTTTTATGCTGTAGTACACTTGTAACACACCTCATGCTGGATGAATATAAAAAATTATATCTTTAATTCACTGTTAATATTTTTTCTAAAAGTACAAATATAGCCGGGCACGGTGGCTCATGCCTGTAAGCTTCAGCCTATGAAGCGGCTGGGGCTAGGGATCGCGGTTCGAGTCCCACTCGGGACATCACAGCGAGACCTAGTCCCAAAAAATAGCTGGGCGTGGTGGCACGCGCCTGTAATCCCAGCTGCCTGGGAAGCTGAGGCTGGGGATTGCTTGAGTCCGTGGTACCCCGGGCAACGTGAGCCTGCGGTTCCAGGGGCAAAAATAGTGAGACCTAGTCTCAAAAATAAATAAATAAATAAAAGTACAGATAAAAGTATTGATATTTTCATATACCTAGAGTGCTGTAAGTTAATAGCAATTCTGATAATATGACTTGAATGATTCACTTGGGTCCACAGCAGAAATTAATATGTCTATCTGATTTCAAGGTTAGTTGTTTTTTGATCTCTATTAACTATCTTTTCCCTGTCAGATCTATTAAGATGTTAACCAAGTTAGCCAGTTTTTCCAAGAATGTGCATGGCGTATTTGAGGGCAGGATCAAGCTATAAGGATTCAAAAAAATGGTTTTAAAATAATTCTCCTGAATGGACACTTGTTTCTACAGCCTATGATGTTGCGTATAGATTAACATCCTAGATTATAAATTAATTGTTCAGTTGAAAATATTTTAACTATTTATTTTTGTTAATTCTGCTAATTTACTTTGCTGCAGGAGTGGAGTCAACATATCAATGGAGCAAGTCACAGTCGTCGATGCCAGCTTCTTCTTGAAATGTAGGAGTTTGAAATACTTTTAAAGCATCCTTATCGTGAATCAGAAGCAGCCACTGATTGGTTTGGGGGCGTTCATCGTTTATTTGTAATATCCACAATTATTACTTAGTAGTTAATACTGTCCAGGCAATACTAAGCACAAACTACATGTTAGATCTGGCACCTTATGTGGAACATTATATTCAGTAAAGCAGTACTTGATTATAATATTTTATCTAGGATATATAGACATTGGCCCTTTAATAGACTTAAAGGTAGCCTTTGATACATAGATTTGTAATAGTATTTTCAATAACAGTATTTTCAGTTAATGATAATAGATGCCCTAAAAATACAGACCATATGAAAGGGGCCATTGGTAGAGAAAGTTGTTAGAAGTTACAAGTTGTTGAACAAAATCTTCTGAATGTACTTTTTGCTTTTGAAATACTGTTGCTTCTTGAGTTAAGGTATTAGATGAAATTGAATTCCTAAAAAGTCTTCCTGTCTTAAGTGACCACAATCCCCACTGTTCACCAGAGTGGTAGTTTTCACATAGCCTGCCTCTGATGGGGCTGTCCTTCCTTTATAGTACGACAACTCAGTTCTGCTGTTGGTATGTAATACTGGACGAGGGAAGTCTGGTCAGTAAACAAATAGAGAAATAATTTCAACAACATTACTTCTCAAGCAATCAGAACAAGTTGATTTTCACGCATTTGGATTAATTTGAGGTTCTGAAGTATTTCTTTGGAAATTTATTGTATTTTAAATGTGTTTCTAACATTTAGACTCATAACTTTACTAATAAGTCTCTTATTTTAAAGGCCAATCAAGGCTACATTCTCAAAAGAACAGTTTTATTTTAAAGTTTATTTTCTGGTCTTTTTAAAGCTACCCAGAGTGGAATCCTGACAATGATACAGGACACACAATGTAAGTTAAGATTTTTAAGCTTTTATTTGTATTGGAGATCAATATAAGGAACTCAGGTTAAACTTTCAGCATTTCATTAAAATTTTCTGACTTCATTGATTTTTGTAAGATGAGTAAAAGTCACTGGGTAAGAGAATTTTTAGAAGCCGTATTATGTAATTCAATCTTACTGCTATTATTTAAGATTTTCTTCTATAGTTATTGCACATCCAGTTGTTCAAGGGATGTTTTAAATAAGAATTATTTCTCATGAACTTCTTTGTCATGATTTATGTTTTATACCTTCACATTACTAGGGGTGATCCATTCATGTTGCAGCAATCCACAAATCCAGCACCAGGAATTTTGGGACCTCCACCTCCCTCATTTCATCTTGGGGGACCAGCAGTTGGACCGAGAGGAAATCTGGGTGATTATAAAATTCATGTTACCTATTCCCTTAGAACTTTTACCATAAAAATTAATCTGGTGTAAAAAGACAATAGAGAGCTCACTGAAAATGTTATTCAAAAATAACATTGCTTAAAGGACATGGTTACTGATACAACATTCTTGGATTTGTTAAAAGATGGGTTTTTTCGGTTTAAATAACTTGTTGCAGCAAGTGTATGTGTGTGTATTTCAAGACTGAAAAAAATGCTTTTCCCCATAAAGGTGCTGGAAATGGGAACCTGCAAGGACCAAGACACATGCAAAAAGGCAGAGTGGTCAGTAACAGCTCTTATATTTTACAGTATTTGTTCTTTTGGGGGCAGGTCACATGCCTTACTCAAATCCTTGCTAACTTGATCTGTAGTCTTTGATAAGAGTTAAAACTTTCATATGTCCATAGAGAGCCTCAGCTTCATTCAGTCTTAAGAATTTTTCTATTCAGTTACATAGACAGTATTCAATTTAAAAGTCCGTGTTGAATCTGTTTTCTGAAACCTTTTGATTTCCTGTGCAGTTTTTAAATTTTGTAGAATGTCATTAATTGTTCTTTCAAATACTTGATATATTTGGTTAACTATAAACTATAAAATTTCTAATGCATAACCTGTTCCATACTGCTTTTAAGGAGATCTACTGATACAATTTTTTTCCTCCCTCCTTATGAATAGGAAACTAGCCGAGTTGTCCACATTATGGATTTTCAGCGAGGGAAAAACTTGAGATATCAGTTATTACAACTGGTGGAACCATTTGGAGTCATTTCAAATCATTTGATTCTAAATAAAATTAATGAGGTATGAGTTGAAATAATATTTCCTAAAAGGATTACATGATTTTGTACTAAAAGAACTGGCTATAATCTTAAATCAATATATGATCGGGAAAAAAGCAGTAGTTGAAGCGTGTCAATAGCACTAAATTCTAGTAATAATGGATTACTAATAGCTTTATAAATTGTGGTCTATGAATAGTACATTATTTTATACTACTGTAAGAGCTATAAAAGGATACTTCTATGAAAATCTATTCCAGGTTTTTACGAAGAATGCCAAAATTTTCAAATCCAATATAAGCTTAATGAGGCCCGGCAGGGTGGTTTGTGCTTGTAAGCTTCAGCCTATGAAGCGGCAGGGGCTAGGGATCGCGATTCGAGTCCCGCCTGGGGCCCATAGCGAGACCTAGTTCCAAAAACTAGCTGAGCATGGGGGCGCACGCTTGTAATCCCAGCTACCTAGGAAGCTGAGGCTGGGGATTGCTTGAGTCTGTCGTACCCCGGGCAACGAGAGCCTGCGGTTCCACAGGCAAAAATAGCAAGACTTAGTCTCAAAAAAAAAAAATAAATAAAATAAGCTTAATGAATGGTGGGGTAACCTTTGATAATGTAGTGGGTTAGCAATGTTGGTTTGCTTTTAGATTTTTAAATGCTTTCTATTTAGTGAATATATCTCTGGGAAGTCATTGATGATAGCTGTTTTTGTTTGTTTTGGAAATAATTTTCTTGTGCATTTTCAGGCATTTATTGAAATGGCAACCACAGAAGATGCTCAGGCTGCAGTGGATTATTACACAACCACACCAGCGTTAGTATTTGGCAAGCCAGTGAGAGTTCATTTATCCCAGAAGTATAAAAGAATAAAGGTAATTTTTTTTTCTTATTTGTATTACCAGTCATTTAATACATCATTTTAATATTTAAAATTAATATTTAAAATTATTGATGTAGACAGTAGCTTTCCTGCCCTCGTATCATTATTTGGGTATTTCTCTTCACTGACCTCCCTTTGCAGAGCACTAAAGGCAGCTCTCTTCCCATAGACTGCCTGCTTTTGTCTCAGCAAGCATCCTTTACTCTTATTTCCCTTTTTATATATATATAAAAAAAATCATTGGTGCAATAAACAAAGATAATAGTCTTAACTACTGAATAATAATTATAGCATCCTTTTTCCCCACACTGTTTATTAAAGAAACCTGAAGGGAAGCCAGACCAAAAGTTTGATCAGAAGCAGGAACTTGGACGTGTGATACATCTCAGCAATTTACCTCATTCTGGCTATTCTGACAGTGCTGTCCTCAAACTTGCTGAACCATATGGGAAAATAAAGAATTACATACTGATGAGGATGAAAAGTCAGGTAATACGCATGTGGAAATTTTCTAAAAGATTATGTGCTTTATGATTTTATATCATTTATGATACCATTTTAGTGATGAAAGAATGGAGTTAGTTTCCTTATAAATTTTTTTAGTCAAAAAGTGTGATAAATGGTGATTTATTTTTTAAGAGATGATAGTTGCATAAGGTAATGCATTGAATAGATAACTGAAAACTGTAAAGTGAGAAATAAAGAGCTCTTACCATACCTAACTATAGTAATACTGTTTGCAGATTTTACTTCCAAAGTTTTTTCTATATGTGTATAGAATCCTTTTTCTGTTTCCTTCAGTGAAGATTTGGTCACACTATTTTTTTCCTCCTTTTTTTAGAGACTGTGTCTCGCTATGTTGCGCAGGGGTGTCTCAAATCCATGGACTCGTGATCCTCAGCTTCCCAGGTAGCTGGGATTACTGGCACGTGCCACCACGCCTGTCTTTTTTGGAGACTAGGTCTCACTGTTGCCTGGGGTTGTCTCAAACCCGTGAACTCAAGTGATCCCTAGCCTCAGCCTCCCAGGTGGCTGGGATTACAGGCTACACTTGCTTTCTTACACATGATTCTGTTGAATGAAGTTGAATGAATTCGACCAGTTTTTAGCAGCAGAGGTGCTGCTATATGCTTTTTTGTCTTTATTTTTTTTTTTAATTTTTTTAATTTAAAAAAAAATTTTTTTGAGACTAGGTCTCGCTATTTTTGCCCGTGGAACTGCAGGCTCTCGTTGCCCGGGGTACCACAGACTCAAGCAATCCCCAGCCTCAGCTTCCCAGGTAGCTGGGATTACAGGTGCGTGCCACCACACCCAGCTATTTGTTTGAAACTAGGTCTCACTACAGGCCCCAGGTGGGACTCGAACCGTGATCCCTAGCCCCGGCCGCTGCATAGGCTGAAACTTAAAGGCACGAGCCACCGTGCCTGACCTTTGCTATGTGCTTTTTTAGCTTGCGATTTTTTTTTTAATATTTGTATGAGAGAAATTTCATAATTGTTATTCTGTCTCCTAATATTTGCTTAATTTTGGTACATAATGCTCTCCAGGAAAATGCTCTTTTATAGTCTAACCAGCATTGTCTGAGTGCTTTGCACTGGATATGACAGACCCTTCAAATTACCTGATTTTAATGGATTGTTTTATAGGTAATTTTCATTTAAAAAATACAAAATAAGATTTTTTTCACCTTTTTATTAAGATATTCTGAGTCTTATGTTTTACTGGACATTTAAATTTTTTGTTTTCTCACTATCTATCTGTGTTAAAGATAAAACTTTCCTCACAAGTGCATAGAAAAAATGGTATTGCTCTTTATGGTTCTCTAAAAATGTCTTTCTTTTATTTTTTAAAAGGCCTTTATTGAGATGGAAACCAGAGAAGATGCGATGGCAATGGTTGACCACTGTTTGAAAAAGGCCCTTTGGTTTCAGGGAAGATGTGTGAAAGTTGACCTATCTGAGAAATATAAAAAATTGGTACTAAGGGTACGTAGTACTTCTCTCATCATCATTTAAAGCTACAACATTATTGAGCATTTTTATATGCTAAAAATATGAGAATTGATTATGGAAAGAGTAAATTCCTTTTTTTCTGGTCTAGATAGTAGCAGTATTTTTTAACCTGACAATGTGTAAAAAAAAAAAATCTTCGTTGCTTTTTTTAAAACATTCCCTATCATTGCTTTCATAAAAGATTTTATTTGGACAGAGTTCTACCAAAATGTTTATTGTGTACTACCATATTGGAACTACTGGCTATATCGGTAGATTAAATTATTAGGGATCCTTGCATGAGCTAAAAGAATTTCAGTTGATTGTGTAAAGGTGATTATTGATTGGATAATTACATACTCTACAAATACATATTTCTAGTACCTTTATTTAACTTTGGAATTTTTTCTTTCAGATTCCCAACAGAGGCATTGACTTACTGAAAAAAGATAAATCTCGGTAATTTCATTGTATATCTGTATTCTCACAAGTATAGTAAATTTTGTTTTCCAGCTCAGGAAAATTGAGGTTTATCTTTGTTATTTCAGGAAAAGATCATATTCTCCAGATGGCAAAGAATCTCCAAGCGACAAGAAATCCAAAACTGATGGTTCCCAGAAGACCGAAAGTACAAATGAAGGTAAAGAACAAGAAGAAAAGTCAGGAGAAGATGGTGAAAAAGATGCAAAGGATGACCAGGCAGAACAAGAACCTAATATGCTTCTTGAATCTGAAGATGAACTACTTGTAGATGAAGAAGAAGCAGCGGCATTGTTAGAAAGTGGCAGTTCAGTGGGAGATGAGACTGATCTTGCTAATTTGGGTGATGTGACTTCTGATGGGAAAAAGGATCCTTCTGACAAAGCTGTGAAAAAAGAGGCAAGCACTTCAGCAGCTGCAAAGAAAAAGCTTAAAAAGGTAAGGAAAAACTATAAATTGATTTATAATAGAAAACTGTTTGTGGATAGATATTTCAAATTGTTTACCCTAGCAGGGTTAGATTAAAAAGAAATCATTTCGGCCGGGCACGGTGGTTCGTACTTGTAAGCTTCAGCCTATGAAGCGGCCGGGGCTAGGGATCACGGTTCGAGTCCCGCCTGGGGCCCGTAGCGAGACCTAGTTCCAAATAAAATAGCTGGGCATGGTGGTGCGTGTCTGTAATCCCAGCTACCTGGGAAGCTGAGGCTGGGGATTGCTTGAGTCTGTCGTACCCCGGGCAACGAGAGCCTGAGGTTCCACGGGCAAAAAGAGCAAGACCTAGTCTCAAAAAAAAAAAAAAAAAAATTATTTCGAAAAATGTCAGCCATAAACCTGCAGTGAATTGACCAAGTTAGGACTTCAGTTGCAAAAAAAGGGGGTATTTCCTCAGAAAGGGATCTTTGTAGTGAATTGAAATTCTTAAAATGAAATACTTCTATATTGTAGTGGTTTATGTGTTTATAGTATTACTAGAAAGCCTTATTCAACTAGTTTTGTTTTTGTTAAATATGGAGTATGAATTGGACATATAAATTAAATCTGAACATAATACATTTGTGATTCAAAAAAAAAAAAAATAGAACCCATGTAGTGACTTGAGGTTTAGAGCATTAAATGTCTTTGAAGTACCTTAAGTGACTCTTTTGTTTTGTTTTGAGACTAGGTCTCACTATTTTTGCCTGTGGAACCTCAGGCTCACATTGCCCGTAATACTACAAACTCAAGCGATCCCCAGCCTCAGTTTCCCAGTAGCTTAGGATTACAGGCGTGTGCCACCACACCCAGCTATTGCTTAAGTGACTCTTAAAATGGGGTTTTCTTTCTTCTTTTTTTTTGCCCTTCTCCCTCCCTTGAGTCCCACACTCCAGATTTTCTTGATCTTAATTGATTCTTTGTAAGCAACATTCCATATTAAGAAACTGCTATTTACTTCCAGGTTTTGATAGCCTGGTCAAATAACTTTAGGGTTTTTTTTTTTTTGGCCGGGGGTTGATTACCGTTGACATATTTTTCACTAGCGCTGATAGTTATAAGCATTATATACTATAAAAGATTGTAAAGCACTGTATGCTAATTCTCACAGCAACCATATTCAGTAGATACCTTTGTTAGCTCCCTTACCCCTTTATTTTTTATTTCCTCCTTCCCCGCAAAGAACAGATTTTTCTCAGTCCTGGAGGACTTAGTTCCTTTAATTGGCCTTTGAAGGAGGTTAGGGGGCAGCACCCACAAGTTTATATCAGGGTAGGGAAGTGTGGTTTTTCCAGACTTGATGAGAATAATTCTTAACTATCTTACTACAAATGGCACAACTCCTGCAGTAATGAAATATCACATGCAGCTTGGGGGAATACACATGTACCTCAAAAACATCTTTTTGGATATGACTGATGACTGTGACCTCTGCTTTTTTTAAATTACACCTTCTTAATAACTTTGTCCTTGGGCCTGCTTTGGGCACAGTTGGTTCACTGAATAGACTGCATATTGACTGTGGCCCTTTTTTGACCAGTGTTCATTGTTTTCTTGGTGATTCTGGAAGTGAGGATCTGAAAGAATGTTATCTTCATTTTTTGAATTAGGAATGTGTTCAGCAAATTGTCCATGGTCATGCTGCTTAGAAGTGATTGCCAGAATACTTGGTTTTTAGTGAAATATTTTTGATCAGTGCTTGAGCTCAGTGTTTGATTTCTTTTTTTCCTTTAAACCACTACACTAGTTTAGACTGAGTATTTTCTAAATAGAAGTTCTGTCTTAAAGTACTGTTTTCCATAGTATATCATTCAACTACTTTTATACGACCAGTGATTAGATACATTCCTTGGCAACATGGTAGTCTGAGAAAGTGTAGAATATGAATGTCCTTGTATCATTTTGTATTCATCTGAGGCAAGGTTTCAACAATTTTAAACAATTATTTTAAAGACTGATTTTTTTTTAAGGCTGGGCCTGGTGGCGCGTGCTTGTAAGTGACAGCTTATGGAATTGCGGTGGGGTCTAGGGAGCGCAGTTCGAGTTCCGCCCAGGCCAACACTGTGAGACCTAGTCCCAAAAAAATAGCTGGGCGTGGTGGCATGCATCTGTAATCTTAGCTACCTGGGAAGCTGAGGCTGGGGATTGCTTGAGTCCGTGGTACCACAGGCAACATGAACCTGTGGTTCCATGAGGAAAAATAGCAAGACCTAGTCTCAAAAAATAAATAAATAAAAACTGAGTCTTTAAATAACCTTTTTTTTTTTTTTTTTTCCCC
>PVHY01026133.1:0-17725 GCA_004024945.1 Uropsilus gracilis
CAGGTTTTCTTCTATGTATTTTATGGTTGCAGGTCTCACTTCCAGGTCCTTTATCCATTTTGAGTTAATTTTTGTACAGGGTGTGAGGGTGTTATCCTGGTCCAGTTTTTTACAAGTTTTGATCCAGTTTTCCCAGCACCATTTACTGAAGAGGCTATCCTTGTTCCAGGGTATGTTTTTTGCCCCTTTGTCAAAGATTGACTGTATATGTGTGCTTTTATTTCCAGATATTCAATTCTGATCCATTGGTCTGTTTGTCTGTTTTTGTACCAGTACCATGCTGTTTTAAGTATTATGGCTTTGTAGTACAGTTTGAAGTCTGGAATAGTAATACCTCCATTCTCTCTTCTGTTTGTCAATAGGATTTTGGCTATTCGGGGTCTTTTGTTGTTCCATAGAGACTTATTTTGTTTGTTTGTTTGTTTGTTTGTTTTTGAGACTTATTTTTTTGACTACCATATGATATAGGTGAATGCTCCAGATACACTGAAAATGCTTTGCAGTACAGTTTGAAGTCTGGAATAGTAATACCTCCGTTCTCTCTTCTGCTTGTCAATAGGATTTTGGCTATTCGGGGTCTTTTGTTGTTCCATAGAGACTTATTTTGTTTGTTTGTTTGTTTGTTTGTTTTTGAGACTTATTTTTTTGACTACCATATGATATAGGTGAATGCTCCAGATACACTGAAAATACTGTTTTTCCTCTAATTATTGGGTAGACTGTTTTGAATGTCAATCATATTAGATTGGTTGATAGTGTTGTTTGCCTTCTTTATCCCTGAATGGTTTTAACTGAAATTGTTTTATTAACTGATGAAAAAGTTACCATCAAATAAATCTATATCTTAAGATACATATATATGTAGGTTTGTTAATTTATCTTTTTAGTTTAGTCTTTGCTTCTGATAGTTTGAAGATACTGTTTATAAATTTAAGATTGTTATGCATTGTTGAATGAACCCCATTATTATAGTAAGTATCTCTTTTTTTCTGGTATCTTACTTGTTAGGAAGTCTGCTTTGTCTGAAATTAATATAGCCATCTCAGCTATTTTTATATATTTATTTTTTAATATTTTATTCATTCTTTTAATTTCTTACATAGATAAATGGTTGCTGGGATGCCTTCCCCTCTCCTCTGATGCCCCCTCCTTTCACTCAGACTCCTCTCTCCTTGTTTGTTGATTTATATTAAACCCATTGGTCTCTACCTTTTCTGTTGCAGTGTCCTTTTCCCTGGTGAGAGACTGTTTCTGGGACATGGCATACCATGCTTGTAGGTTTGCAGTCTTAGCTTTGCATTGGGCAGTCAGTCCATGCTCATTTGAGGTCTGTCATTGTCTCTTTTCATTGCTTGGCTGCCCTCTCCAGTTCGTTCTCCTTGCACTCTGTTGCCTCTTCGCCTCATAACTCTGTTCTCTGGCTTAGGGGTCCTGTCCCCCCAGCCATTGTCAGTAAAGAAGTTTCTTGATGTGAGCAGGCATCCACTGATGGGCTTTGCAGATCATCTCTATCAGTTTGCAGATTTTCTGTGTGGCAGACGCCCCTGCCTCTGCAGCCTTCCTTTCCCAAGGCTTGGGGAGGGACGCCTTATTTTCTTGGGTGGCATATCCTGAAATGGGGTCTTGGTTCATCTACTCCCAGTGAGGCTGTAGGTGCAGTTCTTTTTAGCTCTTTTTTTTTTTTTGATACTAGTTCTCACTATCTTTGCCCATGGAACCGCAGGCTCTTGTTGCCCAGGGTACCACAGACCTCAGCTTCCCAGGTAGCTGGGATTACAGGCATGTGCCACCACGCCCAGCTATTTTTTTGGAACTAGGTCTCGCTACAGGCCCCAGGTAGGACTCGAACCGTGATCCCTAGCCCTGGCCGCTTTAGAGGCTGAAGCTTACAGGCACAAGCCACTGTGCCCGGCCTCTTTTTAGGTCTTTACCATGGTCATTTCTCCATCCAGTATGCATTGTTTTTCTCCATGTTCCTTCTCCTGCATCCCAAGATGTGTGCCCAGTGTAGGGGCGTGGCCTGGCAAGCCACCCTTGTGCAGTAGTCATGACTCCCCCAGGAATGGAAGCCTGGACAAGGCGAGCTTTGCCGGGCTTACAGGGGCCTGTGATGTGCCATCACTCGTTGATGGGTAGGGAGAGTTCCCTTCCTGGCTCCCTGCGGTCCCTCTCACCAGCGCTGGAGCCATGCCCTGATGTCCGTACCCCCTCTGCCCCTCGCTGGCTAAGGGACTCAGGCAGCGCTGATTCGGAGGCGGGCCAGCAGCCGCCACCACCTATTTTTTATATTTTTGAAATAATTGATATATAACATTGTATTAGTTGTAGGTGTATAGCCTAGTGATTTAATACACGTATATGTAAAATGATTGCCATGGAAGTTTAGTTCCACCCAACATCACACATAGCTGCAAATGTTTTTTCTTAGGATAACTTTCACGCTCTATTCTCTTAGCAATTTTTAAATGTATAGTATGATATTACTTGCTATAGTCATCATGTTGTACATTACATCCCCAGAACTTAGTTATCATATAACTGAAATTTTATACTTTTTGACCTCTTTATCCATTTCATATACTCCAAGCCCTGTCTCTGGCAAGTACCAGTCTGTTTTCTGTATCTACATGTTCAGTTTTTTCATAATTCCACATAAAATCAAGGTTACAGTATTTGTCTTTATCTGACAATTCCTTTATCCTAATACCTTTAAGTTTCACCTGTGTTGTCACAAATGGCAGGATGTCTTTTTTTTTTTTTGGACACTAGGTCTTGCTCTTTTGCCCAGGGAACCTTGGCTCACGTTGCCTGGGGTACTGGACTCAAAGCAATCCCCAGCCTCAACTTCCCAGGTAACTGGGATTACAGACGCACTTCACCACGCCCAACTATTTTTTGAGACTAGGTCTCACTATGTTGCCCCGGGCAGGTCTTGAACCCACGAATCCAAGCAATTCCTATTCTCAGGCTCACTCTAGGGTGCACTTAAGGCATGCAGCACCGTGCCTGGCTAGGATGTCCTTTTTATGACTGAATATTAGTTGTGTGTGTGTGTGTGTGTGTGTGTGTATACCATATCTTCTTTTATCCTTTCATTCATTGATGGAAACTTAGATTGTTTCCATGTTCTGGCTATTTTAAATATGCTGCAGTAAACCATGAATGCAGCTATCTTTTCAAGATAATGATTCTGTTTCTTTCAGCTAAATACCCAGAAGTGGAATTGTATATGGTGGTTCTATTTTTAATTCTTTGAAGAATCTCTATATTGTTTTACAATGACAGCAGCAACTGTATTTCTACCAAAAGTACATAAGGATTCCCTTTTCCCTATATCCTTGCTAACATTGGCTATTTCTTGTCTTTTTCATAATAACCATTCTGACTGATAGGTAATATATTATTGTGACTTTGATTGCGTTTTCCTGTTGATTACTGATACTGAGTACCTTTTGATTACCTGTTGGCCTTTTTTATGTCTTCTTTGGAAAAATGTTCTGTTTCACTGCCCCTTTTTAATTGCATTGCTTATTTTGTGCTATTGAGTTGTATTAGTTCTCTTTGTATCCTAGGTAATTAACTCTGTCAAATCTATGATTTGCAGGTATTTTCTCCTATTCCATTAGTTGCCTTTTCATTTTGTTGATGATTTCAACAAATCATCAACATAAGTTTTTTTTTTTTAGTTTGCTACAGTCCTACTTTTCTGTTACCTTTGTTTTTTGTATCAAATCTAAAAAATCATTAAGACCACTGTCTAAGAGCTAAGTAGTGTGATTATTAGTATAAAAAAAACCATCTTATACTATAGTATTCCTGTATATCAGCAATGAATGGCGTTTCCCTTTTTGGGAAAGTTGGTTTTTCTCATTTTTTTAACAACAGGTTTGTATATTTTGGTGAACCCTCAACCAGAATTTCTTTAGTCTTGATTTCATTGGGCTTATTCTTAATAAACTATATGCATTTCACCTACTTGGACACTTAATGTTTTACTCATGACACTTATGCTTTACCCATGAACACTTCCTTCCTATGGTCTGTAAACAAATGGCCATTGTTAGCTTTCTTGGCACCATTTATAATAATTTATGTTCTGCAAGAAAAAATCTGAACAGTGGTCTTAATATGTATTGGTCTATTGAATCCTCAGAATATTCTTAATGACTTCAATCTGTCCAAATAAATTTTATAGTTACGTTTAAGGAGCTAGAACAACTGAAAAACCACACAGTAATTTATCTTTTTAACAATTATTGTGTTTATAATGATGTCTGTTTTTTTTAAATGAGATTTGTAAAGGGGAGAAGGGACTTTTTCTCGTACAAATGAAGAGTTTTCCTTGTACAAAGGAATAGTCTAGTAAGACAAGTGATTCAGAAGACTTTATTCTCACTTTATTAATTGAAAATACCTATTACATATCTTCATTATTTTTTCATTAGTGTACATCTCATTCTCTATTTCCTTTAGTATTTCTTTAGATCAGAAATTAATCTTTGCTTATGATTAAATCTTTCAACATGGAAATAGATTTTTATTCTTGAAGTTTCATATAGAATGGTTTCTCATTTGTTTATTTACAGAAAGTATAAGAAATCAAAATCAGCTTATAAACAAGCAATATGAAAAAGAAAGACAAAAACTTGTTTCTGGAATAGAAGAACTACGAGCTAAGTTGATGCAAATAGAAGCTGAGAATTCTGATTTGAAGGTTAATATGGCCCACAGAACTAGTCAGTTTCAGCTGATTCAAGAGGAGCTGCTAGAAAAAGCTTCAAACTCTAGCAAACTTGAAAGTGAAGTAAGCTTGAATTGGCTATTAATATGTATTGAACTGTGAGACAAAAATGTATTAAGGATTTTGTAAAAATTGTATATTTAAGTCGAGGCTTATCCATTTGAAATAACTAATGGTAGAATATAAATTAGAATTTTTTTAAAACTTATATTTGGAAATCTTTGATTTTCATTTTTAACCTTTGTGTTTTGTTTATACCCCCTCCCCTACCCTTAACTTTTGTTTTTTAAACTACATTAAAAGTAGGAAAATGCTTAGTAGTTACAAGATCTGAAATTAAATGGAACTCTACTACATTGTATTCTATTGATTTTTCCAAGTATAAATTAATATGACTATATATCTTTGTAAGTAAAGAATTTAGATTATGTAATGAAAAGAAATGTTAATATAGGATTTCCAATTCTAGCATCCAGTGAAGCTACCTAAAAAGCTTGTTAAATATACCAAATTTGTATATCCTACTCAGAAACTGATTCAGTAGATATGGAATAATGCTCAGTAATCTGCATTATTAAGTACCTGTATGTGAATTTGATGCATATATATATATATATATATATATATATATATTATGGATTATATCCTAAAAAGTGGTTAAGTGTATTTTATGAATATCTGGTCTTTATTTCTACTGATGAGAGAATAATAACTCATTAATTGTGGATCAGAACCACATGTATATGTAATGTTCACTGTTCAAATTAGAAACTGCAGCTGACTACAAGGGCAGTTTTTAAATGTCTGATTTCTCTGATTAATAACTTTTTTAAATTATAAAAATTAAAATAGTTTTATTGAAAATATAGAAAGGGACAAAGAAGAAAACATCACTAACTATAATTCTACCACCAAAAATACCTAGTGGTAATATTGTTTTATACAAATTTCAGTCTAAACAGTGACTTAAAAGATAGGCTAGTGTGCAATCTTATTTAGACATGGGGATCTGAATTACATGTGTTACACAGGTGAGAATGTTATGTCATATATCTGGTCGTCCCTTCACTCTATCTTTCTTCTGAAATGTCACTCATAATGATTTTTAAAATATTTTTTTTCCAAAATGTTTCAGATGACAAAGAAATGTTCACAACTCTTAACTCTAGAGAAACAACTGGAAGAAAAAATAGTTGCCTATTCCTCTATTGCTGCAAAAAATGCAGAGCTAGAACAGGAGCTTATGGTAAAAATTACCTTTTTTGCCTACAAGTTCATTTTGACATTAAGACACTTGATTTGTGACACCTTGTTTGTTTAATTATTATCATAAATTATACAAAGAAAAATATAAATTCTAATATTTCTGATTATTCATTTTTATGTCTATTTTTAAGTTAATTGATTTTTATGGCAAATTTTTATCTAATTTAAAACATTTTTATAGTAGAATTGAAGAAAATAGTAGTAGTTCTTTGGTAGTAGTTCTCTTGGTATTGTAGAATAATTTATTTCTCTTTTTTCTTCAGAAACTCTCACTACTTGGTTCTTTCTTAATTAACTTTAATTTTGGTGTTACATTTTTGCTCTTTGTATGTCCACATGTTCTACTCACCCTTCATCAAACCAGCAAACCAATGCCCCTTGTTCCTCACTTACTCCTCTTCTGCCCCCTCTCCACCCTGTCTCATCCCCTCACTTCCCTTTGGTAACCATTAAATTCTTTAAATCCAAGATTTATTTCTTTGTGTTTTTTCTGTGTATGTTTTTAGACCTTTTATTTTCCACAGATGAGTGAAGCCATCTGATACCTGTTTTTCACTTTCTGATTTCACATAATAGAAATCATCTTGATGTCCATTAGTTTTTCCCAAAAGACAACATTTCATCTTTTTCAGCAACTGTGTAATATTTGATTGAGTAAATGTTCCACAATTTCTTCATCCATTTGTCTATTGAATAGTATTAAAGTTGCTTTCCTGACTTAGTAATTATTAACAGTGCTGCTATGAACATAGATGTATATAAATCCTTTAATTTATATTTTTAGAATAAATACCTAATACCTAACAGAGGTATTGCTGGTTCATACAAAATTTCTATTTTCTTATCTCCATAGTGTGTTTCATAGAGGCTACAGAAACTTGCATATCCACCAATGGAATGAGAGCTCCCTTTATACCACATTCTCGTCAACCTTTGTTGTTTCCATTCTTTTTGATGGGCCATTTTCATGGGGTTGAGTGAGGTGATATCTCCCATGGTTTTGATTTGTATTTCCCTTATAAGTGATATATAGTTTTTTAATATATAAAGTTATATGTATAGTTTTTTTTTATATATAGGCCATCTGAGCATCTTCTTTAGGAAAGTATCTATTTTGGTCTTTTGTACATGTTTTGGTTAGGATCAGTTTTTTTGTTATTAGAGTGTAAAGTACTTTGTTTATTTTGGAATTTAGCCATTTGTCAGATGTATAATATGTATGTATTTTTTTCCTTCCTGTAGTTTGCCTTTTTGTTTTTGTGATGGTTTCTTTTGAAGTACAAAAATTCTTTAGTTTGATGTAGTCTTGCTTGTGCATTTTTGTTTTTGTTTCTTTTGCCATTGGAGTTGAGTGCTCACATTGTGACTTATATGTCTTACAGGTAGATGTCCTGCAGTGTGTCCCTATGTTTTCTTTGAAGTACTTTATGGTTTTGATTGTTATATCCAGATCTTTAGTGCATTTTGAATTAATTTGTGTATATGGAGTTAAGTAAGGACCCAGTTTCTGTCATTTTGATACAATTTTTTAAAAAACTATTTAGCTTTTTAGACCCAGATGTGTTGGTGCATGCCAATAATCCCAGCTGTTTGAGAAGCGGAGGCTAGGAATCACTTGCGTCTGCGGGTTCGAGACTACCCTAGGCAACATAGCAAGACCTACTCTCAAAAAAAATAGCCAAACTTGGTGGCGCATACCTGTAATCCCAGCTACCTGGGAGGGCTTGGGACTATCCCGAACAACATAGCAAAACCTAGTCTCTTAAAAAAAAAGAAAAAGGCCGGGCACGGTGGCTCGTGCTTGTAAGCTTCAGCCTATGAAGCGGTTGGGGCTTAGGGATCGCAGTTCGAGTCCCACCTGGGGCCCGTGGCGAGACCTAGTTCCAAAAAAATAGCTGGGCGTGGTGGCGCGCACCTGTCATCCCAGCTACCTGGGAAGCTGAGGCTGGGGATCACTTGAGTCTGTGGTACCCCGGGCACAAGAGCCTGCGGTTCCACAGGCAAAAATAGCAAAACCTAGCCTAAAAAAAGAAAAAACTATTTAGCTTTTTAAATAAATATTTAAACTTTTACAAGTTGGACATAGTAACTACTGAGATTCTTTAGAGTATGACAAATTTAATGCTGTACTAATGTACTTTTTGTAAAACTACTCAGTTAAATTCTGTTAATATGTTTTTTTTATTTTAGGAAAAAAATGAAAAGATAAGAAGTCTAGAAACCAATATCAATACAGAGCATGAGAAAATTTGTTTAGCTTTTGAAAAGGCAAAGAAAATTCATCTTGAACAGCATAAAGAAATGGAAAAACAGATTGAAAGAGTAAGATATTATATTTTTATAAGTAGATATAATGCATATTTGGAATATGAATGCTGAAAAGAACCTTAAATATTGTTAGCCCAACTTTATTTGATGCAGATTTCTCTTCAGAAACCATGAAACTTAGAAGACAAAAGAAAACAATTGTTGTCTTCTAAAAAAGATAAACTGTCATCCTAGAATTCTGTGGTTGGAATTAAGATATATAAAACAAATTCTTTAAGATATATAAAAACATTGCTAGATGAAAGACAAAGAATTTGCACCAAAACTTTTTCTAAAATAAATTCTGTAAAGCTTTTCTGCTATATACTGGAAAATGCCTGTCTCACAGGAAAGCTTTTGAACAATTGTTTTGAGGTGCTAACTGAATTCCTTCTTTTCTCCTGAGACAACAGCTGTCCTTCAAAGAACTTAAGACAATATAATTATTGGGACTTGAATATTTGGCTGATATTCTCTTAAATATAAACAAAGTGAGCCAGTCACTTTAAGGGAAGACAACTGATAGTATTTGTTGCCAATGATGTAATTCAAGTCTTTAATTAAAAATTAGAATTTTGGAACACATTATTTACCATTAGGAGATTGATAGCTTTCCAGTATATCCTGATGAGGTTGGTGATAATTTGATGTTATATAATGAACCGTGTCAACCTTTGGAAGATAAAGATAACTCAGGAACCTCATATTTTCCAAAGGATAATATTACAAAGTCATATGTGAATAAATGATTCACTCAAGGTACAAGAGAGACCAATGAATTTTGTTGTCATGGAGTGAGAAAAGTCATGGATATGATTTCAGAATTAACACTGCAACTAATCTTTAAAAAACTTTCTCTTAATGAGTTTTAGATAGCAGAGAGAAATAAATCAATTAAATAAGGTAAATTTTAAGAAATTTCTTGAGGCAAAAGAGAAGTAATTTCAGTGGGAAATTTGAAACCTAAAGAATGAAGGAAGAACAACAAAAGATAAATATTTGGCAAATATAATGGGATACTGTTACTGTTCTCTGAAGTCTTATAATATATCCGACCATTGAAAGAAAAAATTACATCTAAGGATGGGAGGCCTTGGTCAGGTAGCGTCCTCTCGTCCGGAGGCCTCAGAGGTGTGCAATCCAGTTGCACACTACCAGGGGTAGCCAGGTCAGCCCAGAGGCCTCCATGCGGCCCGGGGCTCCCACCCTTCCACCCCTAGCCAGCTGAGAGCAAAGGCAGAGAGAAGATCCTAGGGTAAGCCCCTGCAAGTCTGGAGAGCCCAGGAGGGAGGACAGATGGGGTTGTAGCCCCATCTGCCAGTGGATGGTTATTGCCTCGGGCAGCCATCTACAGCCCAGATGGGTTGAGGTATTTGCCCCCAGGCCCCAGCCCAAGGGTGGATTGGGGTGGCACATGCATGGACATCTGGGTCCTGGCCCCACGCAGGGAGATATCAGCAGAGTGGGCGGGCTGCGGGGGGAGAGAGGGCAGCGGGTGGGGTGTGCCTCCCTCCATTTCATCACTCTCCAGCTGATCTTCAGAAGGAGAAAGAACATATGTGACACAAGCCCAATTGTAAAATGGGTGAGGGACCAGGTAAAAATCCAGCCCACAAACCTGTGCTGGACACAGCAGATGGACAATCAAAAGAAACAATCCAGGCAAGACAGTAGAAACATCTGTTGAAACGCAATATCATGAAACGTATCTATGAGCTCGCCGGATCTGGAATACCCAAAACCTCATTTCAGACATGCCTTCTAGGAGAGCAAGGTGCCCCTCTCCACTTTACAGGAGAGGAAAGGAAAGCCAAAGACTGGGGGCATAGGCCCCACAGCAAAGCTGCAAACTGAGGCAGAGGAGATAATCTACAATGGCCAGTCACAATTGCCTGTATCCACAGAGAAACTTCTTCACCAGCAATGACAGGGGGTGAGACCCCTAAATCTGACACCAGAACTATAAGGTAAAGCAGCAAAACAACAGAGCTGGGATTGGAGAAGACGGCCTCCAATGAGAAAGCCTGGAAAGACCACAAATAAAAATAGACTGGCTGCCCAACGCAAACTTAAGACTGAAAACCTACCATCAAGGCTCTCCTGGTTCCGAGAACATAGTCCTTCATCCAATAAAAGAACACTATCACAAAGAGACCAATGGACTTAACACAGATTAGCAAACAACAAAGAGTGGGGTGTGAAAGAATGGAGGGGGCGCCTGAGAGAGGGAGGTGGGGGAGATATCCCAAAAACCATTTACTGAGGTTGTGATTTAAAGAATAAAAATTAATTCAAATTTTTAAAAATTACACCTAAGTGCTGGGAGGTAAGAGGCCAGGGATCGCTTGAGTTCTTGGGTTTGAGAATACCCCACGCAACATAGCAAGACCTGATTTTGGGGAAAAAAAATAAGCCAGGCGCGGTGGCAGGTGCCTATAATCCCAGCTACCTGGGAGGCTGAGACTGGGGATCACTTGAGGCCACGGAATTGGGACTACCACAGGCAACATAGCTAGACCTAGTCTAAAAAAAAAAAATTACAATATTGTTTAGTGAAGAAAAGAAAAAAAAGAACAATATTGTCTGGTGAGGTTCCCAATATTTGTTTATTTAATACATGGGGCTACTAAAATATAAACATGGAACAATAGTGAAACTTATATTGTTACAAAGTTTTGTATTCTATTTCAAGTGGCAAAATCTTAATGCTGAATAAATTATCAAATATTGAATATGTATATAGGCATGCCTCATTTTATTGTGGTTGTACGTCATTCTTCACAAGTAATATATTTTATTCATATTTAAGATTTGTGACAATCCTGCATCCAGAGTTCTTATCAGTGCCATTTTCTCAAAAGCAAGGCTCATAGTATGTCTGTGTCACATTTTGGATTTCTCACAGAATTTCAAATTTTTTGTTATTGTATATTTTATGATGATCTGTGATTAGTGATCTTTGATGTTACTATCACAGTTGATTTGAAGCAATAAGAACTACACCCATATTCAACGGTGAACTTAATTGTAAATGTTATATGTTATACTCTACCAAGTGGCCATTCTTCCATCTCTCTCATTCTCCTTGGGATTCTATTCCTTGAGAAACAAGTGTTGGAACTAAGTCAGTTAATAACCCTATTATGGACTATAAGGATTCAAGTAAAGGGAAGATTTGCTTGTCTCTCAGTCTCTCACTTGAAATCAAAAGCTAGAAATAGTTAACTTAGTGAGAAAGGCATGCCAAAAGTCAAGAGAAAAGCTATAGGTTTCTTGGGCCAGTTAAATTGTGAATGCAAAGAAAACAAAGTACTCTTCCATGAATACATGAATGATAAGAGAGTCAAACCCTTGTTACTAATAAGGAGACAGTTTTAGTGGTCTGGATATAAGATCAAATTAGCTTTAACACTCCCTTAAGGCAAAGCCTAGTCTACTGCAAGATCCTCATTCTCTTTAGTTCAGTGAAGACTGAGAAAAGGAAGCTGAAGAAGAAAAGCTTGAAGCTATTAGAAGTTGATTCATAATGTTGAGGAAAGAGGCCATTTCTGTAAAATCACAGCACAAAATGAAGTAGGAGATGCTGATATAGACCTGGTAGCTAGTTATCCAAAGCTAAAATAATTGAAGAAGGTGGCTACAGTAAACAACAGATTTTTCACTATAGACAACAGTCTTATATTGGAAGAAGATGACATCAAGGACTTTATGACTAAAGAGGAGAAGTCAGTGTCTGACTTTAAAGCTTCCTAACTCTTGTTAGGGGCTATTAGAGCTGGTGAGTTGAAGTTGCAACCAGTGCTCATAGACTATTCTAAAAATTCAAGGACCCTTAAGAATTATGCTGATTCCATTCTGCTTATGCTCTATAAATGGAACAACATAGTCTAGATGACAACACCTCTTTGCATCGTGGTTTACTGAATATTTTAAACCTATTGTTAAGACTTGTCAGGAAAAAAAGATTCCTTTCAAAGTATTGCCACTCATTGATAATGCACCTGGTCACCCAAGAACTCATGAAGAGATAGAAAGAGATTGTTGTTGATTTCATGTTTTCTACACATCATATATTCTGCAACCAGAATCAATGAGTTCTTTTTTTTTTAAAGTCCTGTGACTTAAGATATACATTTCATAAGACTATAGTTGCCATATACAGTGATAATAAATAAATTTGAGCAATGTCAAGTGTAAATGTCTAATAAATTTGAGCAATGTCAAGTGTAAACCCTTTTGGAAACGATTCACCATTCTAGTACCCATGAAAAACATTTTGATTCATGGAAGGAGGTCATGGAAAGAGGTTTGGAAGAAGTTGATTTCAGCCCTCATGGATGACATTGAGGGTTCAAGTTCCAGTGGAGGAAGTAATTCTATGAATTGGTAGAAATACCAAGAAAACTAGAAGTGGAAGCTAAGAATATGAATTGTTGCAATCTCTTGATAAATTTGAATGAATAAAGGGTTGCTTCTTATTGATAAAGTATTTCTGTGAGGTGGAATCTACTCTGAAAATGCTATGAACATCCTTGAAATGACAGCAAAGAACTTGTTTTTTTAATTAATAAGTTTTTAAAATTTATATATATGTATTACATCATTGTGTCCCCTGGGGTTCTCCCATTTCTGTAACACCCATTAGCCATCTTAATCTTTTGTGCCCTTCACCTCCCTGTTTTTTTCCTCCTTCCCCTCTCTGTCTTATTTCTGCTAATATGAGTTCTCCTAGCTCCATCCATGTTGCTGCAAATGACATGTTTGTTCTCCTTGATTGATGTATAATACTCCATCATGCACATATACCACATTTTTTCAACCATTCATCGGTTTGGGGGCATTTGGGTTGTTTCTGTATCTTGGCAGTTGTAAAGAGCTGCAGTAAACATGCGTGTATAGGTGTCCTTTTTAATTAGTGTTTTCATGTCCTTTGGGTAGATCCCCAGTAGTGGGATAGCTGAGTCAGATGATAATTCCACTTTCAATTGTTTGAGGGTCCTCCACGCAGTCTTCCATAGTGACTGGACCTTGACAACAAGGAACTTTGAATATCACACAATGTTAGTTGATAAAGCAGTAAGAGGGTTTGAGAGGATTGACGCCAATTTTAAGAAAAAGTTCTACTCTGGAGGAAATGCTTCAGACAATGTCCCATGCTCAGAGAAATTTTTTGTGAAAGGAAGAATTTTTATTTTGTCTTATTTTAAGAAATTGATTGATTAGGACCTCTTCAGGCTGAGGTCCTAATCAATCTGATCAATCATCAGCCATTGAAGTTCAAGATAAGATTCTCCACTGCCAAAAGGATTACAATTAGCTGAAGCAGTAATGTATTTTTAATAAAGATACATACATTATTTGGGGGGGCATATAATTTATGTATTCTGGTATGCAATAGCAGATTCCAATACATAAATATACATAACAGTAATTTCATTATTTGTTTTTTAAATTTGAGATCAGTTTATTTTTCTTTATTGAGACTAGGTCTCGCTATTTTTGCCCATGGAACCGCAGGCTCACGTTGCCTGGGTACCACAGACTCAAGCAATCCCCAGCTTCAGCTTCCCAGGTAGCTAGGATTACAGGCGCGCACCACCACGCCCAGCTATTTTCTTGGAACTAGGTCTCGCTACGGGCCCCAGGTGGGACTCGAACTGTGATCCCTAGCCCCGGCCACTTCATAGGCTGAAGCTTACAGGCACAAGCCACTGTGCCCGGCCCTTGAGATCAGTTATTAATGATATAAGGGGATTGAGAATCTTTTCATTCTTATGAAAATATAAACTTTTCTATACTTTGAAGAGAAAGGCTGAAATTGGAAATGTGTATATTCTACAGCTAGGAAAGGCCACTTCTAGGTAAACTGTTGTAAGTATACTCTATAAATGTATATGAAGAGAGATGTACAAAGGATGTCATTATAACATTATCCTAATAGTGAAAATGAAGAGTATATAGTTGTTTGTGAATAGGAGAATATAGACTGTAGTTTCTTCCCATAATCTAAAACAATATTAAATCAATAGAATGGTGCCAAAACTTGAAGATATATTGATATCTATGTAAATTTTCAAAACAACTCTACCTCACATACTGTTTATGGATGTGTACTTGTAGTAAAATCACAAGAAAATATGTCTGAAACTAAAATGCCTGAGAGAATGGTATAGACCAATTTCAGTATACTATTGAGGAAGGGAAGGGATAAGGTATGAGCATGTGATTTCATTTCTTCTCTAATAGGAGGGAAACTGAAGAAAATTTGGCAAAATGCAAAAAAAACAACTGATTTTTTTGGTAAATGTAATTTTTTTTCTGTGTTTAAAATGTTTCAAAAATTCTTAATCTGAAAAGTAATCCTGTTTTTATGTTTAGCTTGAATCCCAAATAGAAGAAAAAGACCAGCAATTTAAGGAACAAGAAAAGACTATGTCCATGTTGCAGCAAGATATAATATGTAAACAACATCATCTTGAATCACTAGACAGACTCTTGACAGAAAGTAAAGGGGTAAATCATCCTTTTGAAAGTACTGTTTAAAAGTTGACTAATATTTTAAGGCTATACTTTCATGACATACCTTCAATTTTAATCAAATCAAGTTTTTTAACATCATATTTTACTACTGCTAAAATATTGATATACCAATCTATATATTTTCAGGAAATGGAAAAGGAAAATATAAAGAAAGATGAAGCTTTGAAAGCATTACAGAACCAAGTATCTGAAGAAACAATCAAGGCTAGTATACCAATACCTCAACTTTTAAAAAAATGTCTAGGTGAGGGGTATGAAGATCTTCTATTTCAATTTTTTTGTAGGTTTTAAATTTGTCAAACTAAAAATTAAAACTAGTAAGTTAATTAAAACTAATGAATACTTATTATAACTCAAATAATTATATACACTACGTACCACTTGCAAATATATATATTAATATATATATATATTTGCATGACTAAATAAAACAAAAATGTTGCTCTGCTGAATCAAGGGGTACAATGTGTGGTCAGCTAGGTGAGCTTTTAGGTTAGCTGTCTACAACTAAATTAGCTTGCTCTTTTTTGTGTGTCTCTTCCACTTATGATTTCTTTTGAGGGGGAGTGGGAAGGACACCCAGAGTGGGAAGTAAAAGTAAAAATAATGAACTAAAATCTCTAATATGCTTCTTCTCAATTTTCTATTTAACATCAGGTAACATAATTGCTTTAACTTATTGATTCCTTGTTGTATTCAGAATTTTCCCATCAGTCTCCTTGAAAGCAGAGCCATCACATAAGTTTTTTTACTTATCTGACAAAAGCATTTAACTTTTCTTAGTAGTTTTGACATTACTCACAATATCCACACCATAGTGTCATTATCATGATACAATATTTTGTACTCACTTTATTATTTTTCATTATCAAGGGAGCTTAAGAAGTGGCCTTAAATACTGTTGACTTTTTAGGAAAGTGTTTTGAGGTGTTCACCCTACAGGTTCTTCACAGTTGACCCCAATCCATTACACCAATTTTTATCTCCCTAGTAGCAATCTCCTACAAATTCATACTCTCAATATCCTAAACTCTTGCCAACTTCCCCCCTTCCCCTTTCACAGTGACTTGTCACTGAATACGCATACTTTCTCTTACTGCAAAGTCCTTTACTTGTTTGATATACTTTTTGTTCTTCAGAGCTCCAGTCTCAGGACTGGTACTCACTTTGGTACCCTGGTTTAAAATGAAGAATTCATTTTCTAAATACATCTCTTTGATAGCATTTTATGTTCTAAGTTAGACTGTATATTCACTGTTTAAAACCAAACTAAGAGATAAATCTTTAAAATATTGAGCACCTAATGAACACTCATTAGTTGATTTTCCCTTTTTCTCTTTTTGTTCCTACTTAGGTCAGACAACTGGATTCAGCATTAGAAATTTGTAAGGAAGAACTTGCCTTGCATTTAAATCAGTTGGAAGGAAATAAGGAAACATTTGAAAAGCAGATGAAGAGGAAATCTGAAGAGGTAAACATTTCCTTAAAATATAGTGTATTTTTAAGTAGCTTCTTCTGGAGATATTTTTTAATTTCAAGATATTTTTAATTACATCTTTATGTAACTGATATAAAGAAATCTTTTGAAAAAATATGAGTTACAATTCATATTAACAAACACATTTTGATTTTAATATAACACAAAGTATGACACCTTAAAATTCTGGTTCTTTTATCTAATTTTAGGCAATCAAGTAATTAAATTATTAATATCACAGAGCAATTCTAACCTAAAATGAATAATATTAGAACAGTTAATATTTAGAGGTAGAAAAGTTCAAATTTTTTTCTATTTTTATTTTATTCTTTTTAGATGTTTAAAGGCTTGAAAAATTACAGGCTTAGAAATTCAGCTTTCTTTATTGAAATGAGGTTTCCACATACTAGATAGATGACTTCTTGAGTTGTCTTATATATCTTTTCTGTTACTATCACTTTGCTTTCACCATAAAAGAGGTACATTAAGTAATTGCCCACGAGATAATATTAGTGAAGAGCTTCATTATTTCTTTATTGAAATTTCTATGTTTTTAAACATTATATTGATGTTTAGAAATAGTTTGCAATAGGTCTTCATCAAAATTGATTTGAGTGTGTTAGAAAGGGCCAACTGGGACAACAGAAACCCTTTTTTATCTTTAAAATGGAGGGAATTTGGCTGGGCACAGTGGCACGTGCCTTTAATTGCAGCCTACGAAGTGTGGGGCCGATGCTAGGAATTGCTTGAGTCCCCAGGTTTGAGACCTGCCCTGGGTCTGAGACCCACCTGGGGCAACGTAGCAAAACCTAGTCTCAAAAAATAGCTGGGTGTGGTGACTGGGGATTGCTTGAAGCCATGGTACCCCAGGCAACGTGAGCCTGCAGTTTCCCCGGGGCAACAAAGCCAGACCTAGTCTCAAAAAAGAAAATAGAGAGAATTTTACCCAGAGAATTTCATACATGTTTTAGAAGAGTAGAAAAGTCAAACAAAGCTTGCTATGGCTATTCATAAATTGTCAGCAGAGACCCATTACATACTTTGGGAAATGGGATTTCAGGAAGAAATGGTGTGACTGTGGTCCAGAAATAAGGCTGTCTAGTCAGATGAAGGCCACAGAGAAAAAGTTTGTCTAGTAACTGGTACTGTTGGCCCTTCTTATTGACCAAACCTATCGTCCAAAGGGTGATTTTCTAAAAGAGAATGGAGGTATTACAATCCCAAACTTTAAACTATACTACAAAGCCATAATAATTAAGACAGCATGGTATTGGTACAAAAACAGACAGTCAGATCAATGGAACAGAATTGAGTGCCCTAAAATAAAACCACACATCTACAGTCAACTAATCTTCGACAAAGGTGTGAAAAACTTACCTTGGAACAAGGATAGC
>PVHY01026134.1:0-12179 GCA_004024945.1 Uropsilus gracilis
AAAATAAATAAATAAATAAATAAATAAATAAATAAATAAATAAATAAATAAATAAATAAATAAATAAATAAATAAATAAATAAATAAATAAATAAATAAATAAATAAAGTAAATGATGGCAGTTTTGTTTATGGGGAGAATAAATAGGAGCTTTCTAAAGGTAGAAACCATAGAAGAGATAAAAAAAAAATATTGTGGAGATCACAAAAGAGATTAAAGCAGTGACCTTGTGGGATCATGTACATTTACAAACATCTCAGTAGGAAGATGATGTGGTGCTAAGAATACTTAAGAAATTTTAAATGTGAAATGGATTTTATTTTAGGTACAGAAGATATTGGCTTAAGTTAGTTATATTTTTATTCTTCTAATATTCTGTTCAATCACATACATAGTGTTTTTCCAGCACTTGGGGATATGCTAGAAGTTAGGATTATAGATATAGGTATTAAAGTTCCTAATCTTGCCCAATTTATAATCTAGTATAATTAGGGTGGGACAACAATAAGCAAATAAAAATTTCAAGAGAAAGTGATGTGCTGACAGCTTTATCTGCAAAGAATAAGATAATACAAGACCTGGGATTATAAGAACTAAGGTGGTAGTAACAATATTTGTAGTAGGGACACTCTCAGAAGATTTGTGAAATATCAAAGAAAAAAAAGTTAAGTATTCTTCATCAAAGCATTTTTCCCTTAGAGATTGTTAAGAGCTGAATGTAGGATACAAGAGAGGATAGATGAGAGAGATGGACACAACTATAGAGGCTGGGACTGAATGAAAGTATGTATTATTTAGCAAATTTTAATGACTTTATACGTTTTTATAAAATTTTAGATAATGAGAAAAGTGGCTTAGACAGTTTGTAAAAAGCATTTTACAAGAGATGTTTAGATTCAGGAGGTTGGATGCATCCCAGAAGAAAATAATTTTAAAAACTAATAAGTTCTTGTGCCTCACTGTTCTACAATCCTCATAAGTATTTGTTTTATATACCACACCAAAGCATATTACAACAGATAGAATTGGAAGCAAATATGTAAACCTAATTGTCTCATATTATGTCAAATATTAAAGGAATTTGCATGTATATAAACAGTGCCACTCTTCTCATGACTTTCTTTGGTTTTTTCTTTGTTTTGGAAAAGAGCTCTTAAGAATATTTCATTTGTTGTTATATAATAGATCTAATAGTATTGTTCTTAAACAAATTAACAAATGTTCTAAAGAGTTTTTTGTCTAAAATGATAGATATCTATAATACATACAAAAATGCTCTTTGTAATTAGCAGTAATTTCCAATAATCTAAATGGCTCTTGAGAAAACAATGTTTGAGTACTTCTGGTGCTATCAAAACCACAGTGTTCGAATACTTGTACCAACTACTACTGTCAGAACCTTGGACCAATTACTTAAAAATCCAGAACCTAAATAAATGTGTTCTTTGGTAACATGTGTACTAGAATATAACCCCCCCCCCAGGTCATTGTGAGGATTAATATCCTTGCAAATTATGTAGACAATGCTTAATAAATACTATCAATAGGGAGAATAATTCAGATCTAGGAAGAATTTTATACTTTGGCCATCTGTTTATTCTGTGAGAGATAAGCATAATTTGCCTTACTTTTTACATGCCCTGAATAGACAAGTTTTCAAGACAATTCTACTCTTTTTATGCTTTTTTTAAAAAATTGAAGTTAAACTTATTTACAATGTTGTATATGTTCAGGTGCACAGCATTCTAAATCAATATCTGTATGCACTACACATTCACCCCTAAAAGACTAGCTTCCATCTTTCACCATGAAACTAGGTCATTTTACCCAATATTCCCACTCACATTCACCCTTCTTTTCTGGTAACCACTATTTTGTTCTTATAGTCTAAAAATTTGCTATATTTATTTATTAGTTTTGTTTCTTATCTTCTACATATGAGTGAATTTTATAGTACTTTTATCTCTTTCTTTAATTTATTTCACCAAACATGCTGACCTCTAAATGTGCTCATGTTGTTTTGCATGGTATGTGTTCATTTTTCATAACTGAATAACTTCTTATTGTGTGTGTGTCTTTATTCACTCACTGATGTTTCTTTTCAGCGCTTGGCTGGTGTGAAGTGTTGTGGTGAAAATGATGCATCAAATCTCTTTAAATTAATGTCTTTGTATTTTTCAGGCAAATAGCCAGAAGAGGGATAGCTAGATCCTGTAGAATTCTAATTTTTTTTTTTGAGGTCTTCATGCCATATTGGCTGTGCCAAATTAACCTTCCCATCAGGTTCCTTTTCTTCACATTCTCTCCAACACTTGTTTTTCTTATCTTTTGGGCAATAGTCCTTCTTACAGGTATGAGATTATTTTGATTGCTAAATGCATAATTCAAAAATGAGTAAAGTGAACAGAACTTTTGACAATACTGATTATTCATTTTGATAAAACCTGGTCAATTTCTCAGTAGTCAATCCCCTAGCAAACTGTGAGCTCTCAGAGAATCACGTTTAAATATTTTAGTTCCTCTCCCTGCACTCACATGCCTTACCCACTTTGGCTCTTTCTGTCTCCTCTCTCCCTCTTTTCTCAGAAGCCCCCTTTGCTTAATACTGTGTAGTATGTGTATTTTGTTTTTCACATTGATGACATGTACTTATTCTTTGTACAGATTTTGCCTTGGTTTGCAAGAAGTTTAGGGCAACTCTATCATAATGCTCCAGGAAAGTGATTTGAAGTTGATTTTCAGAGTAATTTTTTTTTTTTAGCAATGGTAGTCAGGTATAAATTTCTTACTACTTCTTTTGTTATCCTAGAGACAGTGATAAACAAAACAAAGAGAAAAAAATTAACACTTTTCTCTAAGTATGCCTCTGATGTAGAAAACAACCAATTCAAAGCCTACTCTCTCACCATCCCAGCTATCTCCTATAACTTTCCTTTATCTCACAGACAAAATTCATCTCCTAAATTATCCCAGAACATGATTCTGGGCAATTAGAGATCTCTGTTTTAAGTCCAGAGCTCACTGATACTATTAAAACTACCCAGTTCTCTTCTCTTCAACAAATGGCATTGGGAAAACAGGAAATCCACATACATAATAAGTGTGAAAGCAATCTAAATATGTGCTCTGTGATAAATGCATAAAGAAAATGTGGTATGTAGTTTATTATCGTCTTAAAAATGAAGGCGATTCTGGCATATGTTGCAACATCAATGAAACCTGAAGATAGTATGCTAAATAAGCAATTCAAAGATAAATACTACATGAGTTCACTAAATGAGGTATCTAATGTAATTAATAGAAATAGAAAATACAGTGTGGTTCTTTGAGTAGAGAGAAGGGGGAAAGAGAAATTGTTTATGTATATGGACTTTAAGCCATGAAAAATGAAAAAATCTAGAAACCTATCATACAACAGTGTGTAAAAATTTAGCAATACTGTATTTGTACACTTAGATCAATAATTAATATAATATTAATGGTTGTTTAAAGCCACTTTACAGACATTTATTGATTGTAGGTCTCTTTAACTGTATGTGTGAATGTGTGTGTATATGGCACTCTACTTTCCACTCAGTTTTACTATAAACATAAAACTGCATTCAAATGGTCTATTAAAAATTAAGACAAATACTCTACTAACATATGTGTGCGTCCTCTAAGTCACTCTTCCCACAGGTATGAAATGACAACTGGTATAGCATACAGTTGATGTTAGGAGAAAAAAATGTGATATTATGCTCCGGAATAGTCAGAGAAAATGCTGAATTTTCAAAATTTAGTTTATATCACTCTTCACACTTTTCAGATTGATCACATCGTAGTAACCAGTCAAGAGGAACTAATCACTTTCCCTTGAAACTGTTTCATTTGCTGATGGAATTGCCTACTAAAACATGTACTAGGAGAAGGTGAGATAAAGAGTCAGACTACCAGCTTAAAATGGAATAGCTGCTGCTATCAAACCACTCAGATCAGGGACGCCAAGCACATCACACATCTGCAAGATGAAAACAAACTCAGACTTGAATCAGTGAGTCATCATATAATAAGGGAGGCACAGGGGACTGTTTCAATAGCGAAGATGTTCCGAAAGCAGGGTCTGCATGTTTCTCAAAGAGAAGACAGAAGACAGCGTTTCTCTACCAGGAAAGAATACATAAGATAGAATGAACTGGGGGTGACTGGTGAAAAGAGCAGGTAACCTGACCAGTAACTATTCATGATCAGGGAAAGTTTTTCCTTAGGTCAGCCATGAAGGAGGGGTTGTTCTGACTAAAGACCAAGCAAGTCAAACTAGCAGGCTTTTTATCCATGAAGTTGGGGCTCTGGGGACAGTTTTACTAATCATTTATGAAGAAGCAAATGCACACTGAGAGGGGCCATACCTGAACTTGTCATTGGGAAACAAGGGATCATTCATGAATCACAGGAGTCACAAGGAGAAGGGATATCCCATGAAGTAGGTTGTTTTTTCTAATAACTAAAGTGGAGAATTCTTGATATGATTCTTTTCCAGAATCTTGGGGTTCAAGTAAAGTTCAACTCATATACTGACTTCAAGAATCAACAAAGTTAGTTGTCTTATTTGCAACCAGAATCAACTACAATAAGACAGCACAGAGTCCTGCGATGGAGTTACGATGCCTTGCCTTGCATGCCATTTGGCTTCTCCCCAGGTAGAGGCAAGCAAGCATCCCGTGTCATGATCCACAGGCAGTGGTCAGCTCTATATGGGGGACTCCAAATCCTTCCCTTTGTACTCAGCTAAAGTTGGAATAAACAGTGATGTGGACTCTTCCTAAGGTGTTGTTTCAGTTTGTCTTCTCAGAGCATGGGTGTTATTATTCAATAGTCATGATACAGGAATGAATATTCTTAACCTGCAACTGCCGAGGCATCTGAGCAGAACAAAAGTATTTTCTTTCCAGTCTGATAACTTAGGCAGTCACAATATTCACCATGGAAATACATCTTGGCCAAACATCAATAGTCTCAGGCATTAAGAAAGGCCTTCCTGAACTAAGAACTGCCTGGTCTTACTTTAGGCAGTGGAGTATAAGATGAAGTTTCTCTTCCCCAAAGCCCATGGGGTTGACCAACTCATTCTTAACAGTAGAAAAATAAGGCTTTTTGAATGATTTTCAGATGGACATTGTGATTTGTAAGACAAAGATTTGGCCATTCAAATGACTAAAGTATATTTCTAATATCTATTTGGTTTTCATCAGCAGTTCACAAACTCTTGTACTATTCTAATTATTTAGAGTGATAGTGACTTTTGGGGGTGTGGGTTTCTAACGAACCTGGGATCTGGGCATAATATGCAGGATAGGCTAGATGGGGGACTCTGGGAATAGGCCGGAAGCCTGAAAGAATAGCTGTACACAGAAGCATACAATTTATTGTCCAACAATCATATTTATAGTAATTGAATTAAATGGAAGGCTTTGAATCATGCTGCATGTTTTTTATTAACAAGCTTGTTACACTTGTTATTTTTGCTATCAGTCTATTTTCTCAGCTCCCAAGGAGTTCAAGGATAAGTGAGAGGGAGAAGGAAAAAGGGAGTAGGGAGTGAGAAGTGGCTTGAGTAAAAGTAGACTGTCAATTAATACCACTGTACCCTCAGGAACGGTGTGCAGTTACAAATCATGCGAGTGTTCTCAGCGGCCCCGTCAATCTGTTCGTGTGTTTCTTGGGTCACCTCAGGTCTTCATGCAACAGGGTGAATAAAGTTACTTTTGGAAGTACCTAAGAATGGTGGTTAGTGACCTGGATAAATTAATATGTGATTGAAGTTCTCACCCCAGGTCACTGCAGATGGGAGAGGGGTTGGGACTGAGTACCTTAACCAGTGGCTTATGAGTAAATCAACCATGTTTGTATAATGAAGCCACCATGAGAAACAAAAAGAGAGGTTAAAGAGCATGTCCAGGTTGGGAAACTACATTTCCATGTGCTGAATCCCAACCATCATGGAAACAGAAGTTCTTTTGTTTGGGACCTCACTATATTTGTACCTTCTGTATATTTATAATAAATTTGTGATTAATCAGTAAACAGGTTTTCTGAGCTTTGAGTCACTCTCAGCAAATTAATAGAACCTTATCTGTAGCTGGTTAGGCCCAATCATAGGTAACTTTCTGGAGCATGAGACTGGCATCTGAAGTAGAGACACTACTTGACAGACTGAGTGCTTAGCCTTTAGAATATGAAACTGCCTGCATTTGCATTCTGCCTCTTTTCTATATGCACCAATCAGGAAAACTTCTCAGCAGTTCCAGAAACTTGTTCTGTTACCAATACCCATGAGGTATTACCTGTCTCTTAAGCACAATTGCCTGCAATTTGGGTAAACTAATGGCTGATGTTTACTTCACCCTTCTCTAAATACTTCACTGCTATGAAAACCAACAACAAAATAATTTTAACTGGTAATTTTAGAAAATTATAGATCAGAACTTAGTTTTAACTATTTCTCCTGTTGGTTCGTGTCATGCAAGCATACCAGACTAGATAGACTGATATCCATTCACACAAATGGAACAAGATTCTTGAAGCCTTTATTTTATTCTGAGATGGGGACACCATCCACTCACGCAGGCAGAAAGGTAAACTGGAGAGAGATCAAACAACTGCTCCCCTCCCAGCCCACTTTTACACTGTTCAATGCCCACAGCCACACAATAAGTATACTGCTACAAATGCAAGGTCTATCAATTGTTTGCTAACATTTAAAGGCTATGGGCTTGCTCTTGTGTGGAAGAAGAAAATAAGCTTGATTTTTAACCCCATTTCCCTTAGAGTTTGTCTTAATTTTCCCGAAATCAACAAAAGATCATATGTACATTCTTTTTTTTATTTTGACTTTCCAAATATTTCAACTGTTCCCAGAAGAACACTAAACTCTGATCATATTCACACCGAACTGAAGCACCGACTGAGAAATCACAGCCCAGGGAAGGCACTCCTCTCCTTGTATTTTGTCCTGTCGCCACTTTATGTGCCTGCATTCAATAACAATGAACCTAATTTCTAATTCAAAAATTGAATCTCCTGCTTTATAAAAGGCATATGTGTCATTTTTGGAGCTACGGGGCAATTCAAGAGTTAAGTTGGTGGCTAGCTGAATACACATTTATATTTTATGAGGATATTTTGGAAGTACAATTGAAAGTGAGACTGTTGCAACAAATATCTTGGACTCAGTAATTCTGAATAATATTTTTGAATGAATAAAAGTAGATAGCTAATCTGGGCTGTAGTCTGTTGTTGTTCCTGTCAGAATAAATGGTGCCTACAATGCTAGTAACTAAAGCTCCTGAGGATGAATAGTTAGGTAAAAGCCTTGGGCTGCAATATTCATACAGCATCATGATTTCCCCATGGCAAGCTTGCATTTTCAGCATTCTTTGATCATTTGTTTTTATGATTTTATCTTAGTCTCTTATCCATAGATTTTGCTAACATCATAGTTACAGACACAGGAGGAGTGCTCAGGTGCTACTAATGCCATGGGCACTTATATGCACAGATGGTTAGAAGAGAAGAATTGCTTGTTAAGAAAAATCTCCTTTTAAATCTCTGGGAACATTTCTAGTTGCTGATCATGGTTATCCTGGGCAATAACCAAATCTAATAGCCTGCCAGTGAGGACTGAGATGCTCAAAAGGACTCCCTTGGGGGCACTGCATGGTTCTACCTAGGATAATGAAGACACTGAATTTCATTGTAGAGGATGTTTGTGATGATGAGTAATTTCCCCTGGCAATTAGGCATAGAAAAATATCCAAATATTTAAGACTCTTGCTAGCCATTATATAGTGCTTTATAAAAAAAAAGGTACAAAAATAATATGACCAATAATTATCAATAAATATGCAGAAGGGATATAACATTGTTACTCATACATACAACAGTCCAAAAGAGGGAGGTTAAGACTGACAATATGATTTCACTTAGTTGAAATTCTCTGTACTGATATTTGATCTTTGCAATTTGATATTGACTAAGAGTATAACAGTGCAGATTTCATGTATTTATTTTATAATCCAGAAAAATAAATCTTTTCATATACTGAAGAAATGTTTCTAATCCTTTCCGTAATTACCCTTTACTTTTGTTTTTCTTTCCTATCCTTTTATATTGTTTTTATTGATGTTTACAACATCATATCAATTTCAGATGTTCATCATTAAGAATCATCACATATATATATGACACTTAGTTTGCCATCTGAAGTTCAAATCTCTGTTGGCCTTTGTTGATATTTCCAAACCCTCTAGGTGGGGCTGTTTAAAAATACAGTCCTTTGAGATGATAAGCTTAACACATTTCCCACTGGTTTACATTTCTCCCCTGAATAGTTTTGCTTCTGTAAGTCTTGCCAGTCATTTCATGGTTATGGTTTCCCTCTTTTCCTTCTGATATATTTTATTCCTTTCTGAGGTCAAATCAGTTATAATTTTTGGCATTTTCTGGGATTTCAGACATTTTAGAAAAGGTTTTCTCATTCCAGGATTCAATCTGTGCATCTTCTCTCTGGATCAAGGGACAACTCAGATGTGATTACTTTTTTTAGTAGGTTATTAGGCACAGGCATTGTCCTGAGTGATTCTGAAAGGATACAGGTTCATCAGCTTCCTGTCAACCACAGCCTTCCACGTAGGGAAGATTAAGCACCTCAATTCTATCTTTCTGGCCCATGGAAGGTTATATGGATTTAGCACAGTCACACTATTCAACATTAAACTCCTCTCTTGTGGTCCTTCAGGGACCTTTTGGGACTTTAAACATTGACTTCTTTCTGAGCTTTCTTTTCCTCACCCCTCTCTCTACCACACTGGCTCCTACTATGTCACACAAAAGATTTTGAGACTCCATACACAATCATCCTGAAAGTGTGAGTGGCTACCTGTATGAAGAAGAAGTTAGGAGTGGAGTTAGGAGTGGAAGAACTAAGAGTCAGGTTTCATGCCAACTTCACAAATTACTTAGGGAGTAAATAGTTTTCTTTCCAAGAAAATAGTGGACCTCTTCACTTGTGGAATTCAAATGTTTTTTGGGCATACCTGCGTTTAATATTTTTATCCTCCAGATCTTGAATATTTGTTGTGAAATCTAGGCTATTTGTGTTACTATGACATCTTTCTATACAAGGACGTGTAGAGAAATATTCTCTAGGGATACAGGGGTATTTTCTAGTTTTTTAAAAAATGACTTATTTTGATTTTTTCATTTCTCTTTGGTTCCTATCAAGAAAAGACAATCCATGAGCATGTCTTAAGTATTATTTGAATACATAATTGATTCCTTCATTATAGATATATCATTTGAATATGTATAGTTTTTATATATACTACATATATAATATGTGCTGATAAATAAGGGTTTATTTCATTTCTACAAAGGACAGAATAATGTGTAGTTATAGCCTACAGAACGTACATAATGAGTGTTATTTTTATACCTTTTTTTTTTCAGATTTGTTACCAGTCTGTCTTGTCAGCAAATGTATAATTTTGAATAAGTTCACTCTTCACCAAGATCACATTAAAAAGGCTTACCACTGGACACAAAGATAAATGTCAGTATTTGTGATGTTCTGGGTTCAATCTAATATTAGTGTTCTAAGCACAACAATGAACTTAACCTAAATTTTCAGAGATGTTGCCAAGGCAATTTCCCATTGCTATACCAATGAAAATTGCTGATAGCGCCCAGGAAAAGAACAGAGATTTTGGAAACTGAATCTTCTTATTTTCTTTTATGGTTTCTGAAATCGCAGGCATATTTAAATGTACATATTAATTTACATTAATGCAGTGGGGAAAGTATAGTCAAGAACTCGTAAATAAAACTACTGTCTAATCTTTGTTTTCATGGTTGGGTAATCTGGTGGTGTGAAGGAAATGGTTTGGATGTAAAGAAACTACCCACCATATGATGTTTTACTTCTACCTTAACGACAATGGAATTATTTTATTATTTATTTATTATTTATTATTTTATTATTATACCTAGCTCTTAATATTAAGTATTGCCTTAAATTGATATGGAAATATTTTTTTCTTATTGCCCATCAATATTTTAGACTAAAACTCAATGTATTAACATATTACTTAATATTTACTTATATTTTGTATAGTTCAATAAATATTCAAATTAATTCAAATTTTTCTGAAGCAAGAGTATTGTTTCATTAAATTAAATTTGCTAGTAGTTGTGCAGATTAAACCCAAACAAGCATACTATGATTCTATTAGTCCATTTACTACTAGACATGATAGTATCTAAAATGTAAATCATTTAATAAATGAATAATTGTACACCTGGAATGCATCTACAAAAAACATACAGATTTTGTGCCTTGACAAGCAGTTTTTATTAAATTATGATCTGTTTTATAGGTGGATGTTGTTATGCCATTAATAAAAATATTTGGTGACCCCAACAGGAATTTTCTTTCAGTAAACAATTTCATTGATGGATTTTTTTTATTTCATTTTGAAACATTTAAGAAATATCAAACTAAAATTTATTAACAAGTTTCTTTGGTTAAAATAGGTAAGCAATAAACTTCAGTCTTATCTCAATGTAGTCAATAAGTATCTGTCCTTTATTTTCAAAAATTTCATAATGTGTTTTATGTGTTATTATATTATATATATTTATATGAAAGGATTTGGCTATTTTTTTACTGATTACACACACAAATACATATATATACACATATTTTATATCACTATATATCCCAAGGTTCTTCTACCACCATGTTACCTGTTGTTTTAGTTTTTAGTTTTCTAGTACTATTTATTTATTTCATTATTTAATTTCTAATTTATTTTCTTTGATTTTATTTAGATACAAGTCTTCCTTTTAATATTTCTTAGAGAACTTTAGAGTTTGCAAATACCTTCAGCTTTTATTTATTTGGGAAGTTCTTTAATTTTTCCTTCACATCTGAAAGCGCATCTTGCAGGACATAGTAATCTTGGCTGAAATTTTTATATTAAAGTATGCTGAATTTGTTATTTCATTGTCTCTTTGCTCATATGATTTCTTCTGAAAATTCTGATGCAAGCCTAATGGAATTACCTATATTGGCTACTTGCTTTTTTTCTTGAAGGTGACAGTAGTCATCTTCCTCACTCTGTTTTGTAGTTTCACTATTATAGTTTCATGGTGCAATCCTCATTAAATTTAGGAAACCAGGTATTCTTTTTTTCCCTTTATTTACATATAAATTTCACATCACTGTAATCCCAGGGATTCCACCCCCTCACCTTCCCTTCCCTTCCCCCCCCCCCCTTTCCGTCCTGCCCAAAGTTGTGTGCTTCAGTTTGGTGCTTAGCTTGTTTTGACTTTTCCTCAAGGCTTTTATTTATTTTTCACTATATCCCATATATTAGTGAAACCATTTGGCTTCTATCTTTTTCTTTTTGACTTGTTTCTGCCAATATGATTTCTTCTAAGTACATCTATGTAGTCATAAAATCATCAAATTTGTCATTTTTAATTGATGAGTAATATTTCACCGTGTATATATACCACATTTTTTACCCAGTTATCTGTTTTGGGGCATTTAGGTTGCTTCCATATCCTTGCAATTATAAATTATGCTGCAGTAAAGATCCGAGCACAGGTGTCCCTTTGTACCCACATTGAGATCTCTTTTGGGTAGATTCCCAAGAGAGCAATTGCTGGGTCAAATGGTAGTTCCACTTTCATTAATTCGAGGGTCCTTCACAGATTTCCATAGTGGTTGGACCAGTTTACATTCACACCAGCAGAGTAGTAGTGTTCCCTTCTCTCCACATCCTCACCAGCAATTCTTGTTGCCTGTTCTTTGGATGTGGGCCATTCTTACTGGTGTAAGGTGGTATCTCATTGTGGTTTTGATTTGCATTTCCCTTATTACTAGTGATGTTGAGCAATTTTTCATGTGCCTGTTGGCCATTTGTATTTCCTCTTTGGAGAAGTGTCTTTTTCGTTCTTCTCCCCATTTTTTGATTGGGCTTTTTGTTTTGCTTTTGTTTAGTTGTGTGAGTTCCTTATAGATAAATAACCCTTGTCACTCATGTGGAGGGCAAAATTTTTTCCCATTTGTTTGGGCTTCTTTTAGTTTTTTCTGTTGCCTCTTTTGGTGTACAGAAGCTTTTTAGTTAGATGTAGTT